>NW_025567644.1:15000-119167 GCF_020424385.1 Procambarus clarkii | reverse complement strand
ACAGAGAGAGACAGAGAGAGACAGAGAGAGAGACTGCAGGAATAGGTAGCGAGTACCAAGAGAAGGCACAAGATATAGCAACAATGGTGCCAAAACACTTCAGTTGCCATGGTGACGTCTGACGGCAGCTTCCTCCTGTGTCTGCAACCTGCACTGCACTACACCCTCACCCCTTCCACTATCCTGGCTGATGTAACCCCGATACAGGCACCATCCACCACCATCACCACTACAGGCACCATCCACCATCACCACAGGCACCATCCACCACCATCGTTAACTACAAACACCGACAAACCAACCCATTCTCCTGTTTAGATAGTAGTAGTTGTAACTGTGAACCACAGTGCAAATTGACGTTCTAAGCAATAATAAAATTCTAAACAATAGAATTGCCGTTCTAAGCAATTATATAGTAGAACTTTGTACTATTACTGTAGAGTCGTAACAAAATTAAGCTAAAACAAACTTTAATCATTGTAGGCCTAGTATAGCACTTATATATACTATATTAAGCCTCAGATATCGTGAATTAGGCCTAGGAATTTTAGGTTAGGTTAGTTTGTCTTTGCAACATAAGTAGAAAATAGTTTTCCCAGTTTGTCCAAGTCAATAGTGCTGATTTCTACTTTCTAATTTCGTTGTAGGTCGGTATATATTGTATGGTCTTCATTGTTACTATAAGTACTACCAAAACAGAAGGATAGGCTGGACAAACACAAGCTGAGCCTAAGGCCTGGCTTGTGGAGAAAATTTTCCGGAAATCCCTCCTGCGAGCGAGTACCGAGCAGTACTCAAGGAGAGAGAGTAGCAGCGAGTTATGTGAATAATATCAATATTGCTGTGGCATCACTGGATTTGAACGTTCTCATAATCCATCTTATCATTTCCCCGGTTGATGCTGTATTTGCTCGGTTATGTTACTAAAGGTCAGGTCGTCAGACATCATACTACCTAAATTATTGGGATCGTCTCAAAGCCCTCCAAATGTACTCACTAGAAAGAAGACGAGAGAGATATCAAATAATATACACCTGGAAGATACTGGAGGGCCAAGTACCAAATTTACACAGTAAAATAACAACGTACTGGAGTAAACGATATGGAAGAAAATGTAGAATAGAACCAGTGAAGAGCAGAGGTGCCATAGGCACAATCAGAGAACACTGTATAAACATCAGAGGTCCGCGGTTGTTCAACGTCCTCCCAGCAAGCATAAGAAATATTGCCGGAACAACCGTGGACATTTTCAAGAGGAAACTAGATTTATTCCTCCAAGGCGTGCCGGACCAACCGGGCTGTGGTGGGTATGTGGGCCTGCGGGCCGCTCCAAGCAACAGCCTGGTGGACCAAACTCTCACAAGTCAAGCCTGGCCTCGGGCCGGGCTTGGGGAGTAGAAGAACTCCCAGAACCCCATCAACCAGGTATCAACCAGGTATCATAATTCCCAGATCTTTTACATGTTGCTCTCCTCCTATGAGTAGGTCTGGTTGTGTTTTGTACCCTGTGTTTCGTTTATGCTCTTCATTTCTACCACACCTAAAATACCTGCAACTTCTCACTGTTAAACATCATATATTCCGTTACCCTATAGAAGGCTTTACTGATATGGGCTCGAAGTTTGTCTCCTACAGTAGCAATTTTCATGTAGATTTTTTGTATCAACTGCAAAATATGCCACGAAGCTGTGACTTGTATTTTTGTGTATGTCTGATGTGAGAATGGTAAAAAGCAGTGGTGCAAGGACTGTGCCCGGAGGAACTGAGCTTTTCACTATGCTTGGACTATTTGATTTGATTTACTGTTACTCTTTGCATTGCTTGTAAATTTCAAATCCATCGTCCTCCTTTACCTATTATGCTTATTGATCTCCTTTTATGGGCTATCACTGCAAGGTCACATTTATCAAGTGCCTTTGCGAAGTCCGTGTATACCACATCTGCATTGTGTTTCTTCTATTGTTTCCGTAACTTATCATGGTTGAATAATTACAAAAGATGGGATCTTCCCGCTCTAAATCCATGTTGGCCTGCGTTATAAAGTTCATTGTTCCTCACAAAACTGGACAATTCATTCCTAATCACTCTTTAAAAAAAAAAAACTTTGATTATGTGTGAATGTTAATACGACAGGTCTATAGCTTTCAGCTAATACTTTGATACTTCCACTGTATCCAAAAAATTTCTCCATATTACCTGCTTGATACCTGTTTGATGAGGTTCTGAGAGTTGTTCTACTCCCCAAGCCCGGCTCGAGGCCAGGCTCGACTTGTGAGAGCTTGGTCTAACAGGCTGCTGCCTGGAGCGGCTATACGAGCATTCGTGCTACTGGGGCTGAGTATGTGCAGGTTCCCATTTCCTCTTTCCAACTATGTTGTTCTCGAGTTAATATTGTCACGGGTTGAGATAACGTTCATAAGGAAACTATACGGATCTTCAACGTTGTTTACGTTGTTTACTGGGATGCTACACAGCCTCATACTGGTCTCTTGGGATTTCACTAATTTGTCGGTTTCTGTGTATGAACCTTCACTTGTAAGTGTTACTGGTGATGGGTCCAGTACTGGTTCAAAACTGGTGGTGGGTTTTGACTTCGATTCCGTATATGTAAATATATTTTTGATTTGTCTTTATTTCTTATACAGCTTTCTGTTCCAATTTCGCCGCCATCTCGACTGCAGTCCCCGCTACCACCTCCAGTCCCCCACCAACAGTCCCCACCAACATTAGTCACAGACAACGTGCCTCGTTAAAACAAAACAAAAACAGTTCTCGGCAAAAGACAAAGTTAGCAAGTTGTCATTCTTAGTTGGAGAAGTTGGTCCACAGATGCCGTAACAGATATCATGGCTGCCTTCTGGTTCCCCAGCTGCCACCCCCACTACCAGCCCAGCCGCGGCTACCATTGCCAAACCCGCTGCGGCTGCCACCCCTCCTCCCCCCTCCTCAGCGTCTCTCAAAGTCCGGGGGAGGGGGTGAAGGGGAGCACCGCCCCAGCGTCCCTGAGGACCTTGCCTCTCCCCCTGCGAGTGACAGGCTATACCACACCAACTGGGCCAGATTAGGCACTTCTAAATTTCGAAAACCTAAAGTAGGCGAACACTGAGTGGGGCCATCATCAGCCGTGAAAAAGATGTACAGTGACCACAACACAGCAGTTGCAACATCAGGATCTGCGGGTTGGTACAAGAATTCAACCAACTACGAACCACTTAGTTTGATGAAAGGGAGCAGTAGAGCAACAGAAGTACACTTACATCGCATCAGGCTTGGATACCCATGTGCTTGGGAAATAGGCTTACAGGTTCCGGAAGATGAGAGGAAATGTCAACACTGTGGAGAAATGCCCGACAGACCACTGGAACATTATCTAACACAGTGCACAGTCACAAACCCATTACCATTTCAACTTAGATTCAACAGAGCAGAAGAAGTTGTTAAACACGTATGGCAAAATCTTACTGAAGCGACCATACGAGTCAAATACTCATACTCCGCCCAAGTAAAACAGAAACAAGCAACACTTAGTGGGCCAGCCAGAGGCTTAGGGCCCGCGCAGGAATACCCCTGGAAAAAAAAATCAGCCGTGAAGGTGTACCAGGCCCTTGTGACGTCACACTTGCCACCCAACAGGGGGGGTGGAGGGGTGAGCAACAGTCGAAAATCGGGAAGTAACGGCTGGACGGGTGAGGTGGGGGGAGGGGTAGGGGGGAGAGGGAAGGAAGGGTGGAAGCAACTGGAAGTGAGGTAGGAGCACGAGGATAAAAGTGGAATACGTGTCAATAATAATAACACGTCAATAAACGGGTGGATCAATGGCCCACGGTCAGGGGCGGGCGAGGGTGGCCCACGGTCAGGGGCGGGCGAGGGTGGCCCACGGTCAGGGGCGGGCGAGGGTGGCCCACGGTCAGGGGCGGGCGAGGGTGGCCCACGGTCAGGGGCGGGCGAGGGTGGCCCACGGTCAGGGGCGGGCCCACGGTCAGGGGCGGGCGAGGGTGGCCCACGGTCAGGGGCGGGCGAGGGTGGCCCACGGTCAGGGGCGGGCGAGGGTGGCCCACGGTCAGGGGCGGGCGAGGGTGGCCCACGGTCAGGGGCGGGCGAGGGTGGCCCACGGTCAGGGGCGGGCGAGGGTGGAAACATTACCAGCACTACTACAAGTAACACCCCCACCACAAGTAACACTACCAGCACCACCACAAGTAACACTACCAGCACCACCACAAGTAACACTACCAGCACCACACCACCACAAGTAACACTACCACCACCACCACCACAAGTAACACCACCACCACAAGTAACACCACCACAAGTAACACCACCAGCACCACCACAAGTAACACCACCAGCACCACCACAAGTAACACCACCAGCACCACCACAAGTAACACCACCAGCACCACCACAAGTAACACCACCAGCACCACCACAAGTAACACCCCAGCACACCACAAGTAACACCACCAGCACCACCACAAGTAACACCCCCACAAGTAACACCACCAGCACCACCACAAGTAACACCACCACCACAAGTAACACCACCAGCACCACCACAAGTAACACCACCACCACCACCACAAGTAACACCACCACCACAAGTAACACCACCACCACCACCACCACCACAAGTAACACCACCACCACCACCACAAGTAACACCACCACAAGTAACACCACCACCACAAGTAACACCACCAGCACCACCACAAGTAACACCACCAGCACCACCACAAGTAACACCACCAGCCCCACCACAAGCAACACCGCCAGCACCACCACAAACCACCACCACGCAACAGGCAACTCCGGCACCAGCAGGAGAGCGCCAGTCGTCCTCCAACAGTATTGATTCCCGCTCCGGCCGGGTGTTGCGGACCGCTTAACTTTCCCGCCCGGAGGCTCTTGCTGGGGTGGGGCGAGGGTTGCTGGGCCCTGACCTCGGCACTGTCCTTGGGGGCGGCAAGGACGGGGCAGGGGGGGGTCAGCAAGGACGGGGCAGGGGGGGGATCGGCAAGGACGGGGCAGGGGGGTCAGCAAGGACGAGGCAGGGGGGGGGGGGAGGGGTCAGCAAGGACGGGGCAGGGGGGCCTTATTCTCAATGTGGACATCATTTAGGATGAGGCAGGAGACATACAGCAGGGTCCTTGTAAGAGCTTGGTCCACCAGGCTGTTGCTTGGGGCGGCCCGCAGGCCCACATATCCACCACAGTCCGGTTGGTCCGGAACTTCCTGAAGAAAACTATATAGTTCTCATGAAAACCAGATAGTTTTATCTACAACCGTGGAACTAGTCCAAGGTTGTTCCGGCAATATTTCTTATACTCGCCGGGAGGGTGTTGAACAGCTGTGGACCTCTGATGTTCATACAGTGTTCTCTGATTGTCTATGGCACCATCAGTGTCATAGTGTTCTCTGATTGTGCCAAAGACAGAAGTTGACATCACAACGATACTGTCTCCTGAAGCCCACCCTCAAAAGAATACCATCAGCGGCGTATGCAAGGCTGGCCATAATAAAAATTTAGAAATCTGTGTAAGGAATTATTTAGGACCTTGTTTACCACATATGTAAGACTAATCCTGGATTATGCGGCTTCAGCACGGAGTTCACACCTTGTCAACATAAGACGAAGGTGGAGAAGGTCCAAAGGTATGCCACTAAACTAGTTCGTAAACTAAGAGGCATGAGTTACGAGGAAAGGTTGCGTGAATTGCAACTCACGTCGCTGAAAAACTGAAGGGAGATGGGAGACATGATTACCACATACAATATTCTCAAAGGAATTGACAAGGTATTTAAAGACATTATTTAACACGGGTGGTACACGCACAAGGGGGGACAGGTGGAAACCGAGTACCCAAATGAGCCATAGAAAAAACTTTTTCCGTCTCAATAGTTAATAAATGGAATGGATTAGAAAGTGACGTGGCAGACTCCATACACAGTTTCAACTGTAGATATGATAGAGCCCAATAGGCTCAGAAACCTGTACACCAGTTGACCGACAGTTGAGAGGCGGGACCAAAGAGCCGAAGCTCAACCCCCGCAAGCACAACTAGGCGAGTACAACTAGGTGTTGGAGCACACAGCGGGGTCCCAGCAACAGAGGATACTGGCAAGCTCACAACAGGTTAGTAAGGTCCCTGAGGTCAAGGCTTAAGCTGGGAACACTCAACAATAGTGTGCATGTTGGGCTCCAGCCGTAGGGGAAGGAACTGGGGCAGGATAACCTAACCAGTATTCTCCCGGTACACACATCAATTACTGCTGGGTGCGCAGGCCATGATACAACCCCCCCACCCCCACCCCCCCGAAGACTCAAGAGACTTGTCCTCGACCGTTTGGTGTGGCAAGGCGCCACACCAACGGTGACCCATTCAGAGCTGGAACCTGCAAGAGACCCAGAGAGATTCTCGGGATGCCATCAATCAAGATTTCAGGAGAGTGAAAAGGGGTCGGGAGAGGCTGGGACACCGAAGGCAACACAGTAGTGTACTGCTAAGTTCCAGACGCTCTAACTACCACCTGCTACAGGAACACCCTAACACGCGCTTCTTCAAGCATGAGCGCTTCTCCCATACTACTCTGACTCGGCTTAAGTACACACAACAAAATTATGAAATAGAGAATGTTTAATATACACACAACAAGTTACCTCCGAGCGAGACGAGAGCCAACAGCATGATGCTGCGAGAATGGTGGCGAAGCATAGTGGTAGGAGAGAGTGAGGGCTGTCTTCTAGGAGTGAGAAGTGAGGGAAGTCTATGAGGAAGGGAAAGAATGAGGGTATAATGGAATGTTGCAAGTGAAAAGAACGTTATAAAAGCATAAGCAGGTTATTATTGTTGGCGTCCCGCAAATACAGAAACACAACACAATCAATGTAGTGTTACAGCACAGCAGATATAACCACCAATAAATTACGTCCAACTGTCTGCCACACTACACATAATATGCATGAAGATGCACAAAGAAATCACATTAACGAGCTGTATCAATGAGGAAGTCATTAAGAGCCACAAGGAGGATTCGAACCTATGCTCTGGGTACTCCCAAGCAAACAAAGGCTTCAGTGTAAGCCTCAGGACCCCTAGAGGATTCAGTGCAATCCCGGGTTGCATTGCTTCCACATTTTCTGATTTAGACACCGAGGACGTGATCTCTCTCCCACCCCTCAATACCAAACGCCCAATCATCACTGAATATTCCCATTTAAGTGATGGTAGCCCTATATAAAGAAGTCTATAAAGGAGAAATACTCTACTGGTAGCCCATATAAAGGAGTCCATTATTCATTTACAAAACATTTATATATATTATCCATAATCAACGAATAATTAAGTACTACTTTGATGGGGGAGGGATATCGTTGACCTATGGTCTGCCAGCAGACGGTTGACTCCTCCTTCCATGAAGAAATACCTAACCCCTTGTTAATATATAATCTCTAAATAATTACTCCCTCAACTCTACACAAATAGTATATAGGGTTCGTAACAGGGACAGTGAATGCAGAACTAACAGGAGGTAGTCATCTAGCCTATCAATTATCTAGCAGTTGTTACAGCTATTTTATTGTGTTGAATTTCTTTTTTTTGTTACATGATTTACATTTTGATATTTTGGTTTTAATCAGAGAAGAGATGGAACTTGAACATGTTACTTTCTGTGGCCCATTGGACGACATGGTTTTCATACCTGCTTGATGGGTTTCTGGGAGTTATTCTACTCCTCAAGCCCGGCCCGAGGGCCAGGCTTGGCTGTGAGTGCTTGGTCCACCAGGCTGTTGCATAGAGCGGCCCACAGGCTCACATACCGAGCCCGGTTGGTCCGGCACTTTTTAGAAAACAATCTAGTTCTCTCTTGAAAATGTTCACGGTTGTTCCGGCAATATTTCTAATGCTTGCTAGGAGGGTGTTGGACAGCTGTGGACCTCTAATGTTCAAACAGTGAGTGCTCTCTGATTCTGCCTATGGCACCTCTACTTCTCACTGATTATATTCTGCATGTGTCTCCGTACCTTTCGCTCCAGTATGTTGGTATTCTACTATGCCAATTGTGACCTGGCCCTCCAGTATCTTCCATGTATATATTATTTTATACTTTTCTCGTCTCCTATCCAGAGAGTACATTTTGAGAGCTTTGAGACGGTCAAATAGTTTAGGTCTTTAATTGTGTTTATGCATGCCGTATATGTTCTCTGTATTCCTTCTAATTCAGAGATCTCTCCTGCTCTGAATGGGGAAGTGAGTACCAAGAAATACTCAAGACGGGACAGCACCAGTGATTTAAATAGTAATAGCATTACTGTGGGGTCTCTGGATTTGAACGTTCTCATAATCCATCTTGTCGTTTTCCTGACCGCCGCTATATTTGTATGGTTATGTTCACTATATGTTAGGTCGTCAGACATCATAATTCTCAGATCTTTTACATGTTGATTTCCTTCTATAATTGTGTCTGTGTCCTGTACCCTGTGCTTCGTTTAACTTCCTCGTTTCCACCATACCTAAATACCTGGAACTTGTCACCGTTAAACATCATGTTATTTTCCGTTGCAAAATTATGACTTAATATCCGCCTGCAGTTTTTCAGTATCTTCTACAAAAGGAAATTTTCATGCTGATTTTTGTATCTGCAAAAGATGACCCGAAGCTCTGGCTAGGACAATTAGACCGTAGAATTTGGTATTATTACCTTTATACGAGTCCGGATAAAATAAAGCTAAAACCAAACTTAAATATTCTTTGGCCTAGTATAGCACATATGTGCTATGTTAGGCCTCAGAAATTGAGTATTAGGCCTAGGAAAATTAGGTTAAGTTTTCTTTCCAACGTAGTACCGATTTCTACTTTCTAATTGTCAATGACGTTAATATATGTACGATGGTCCTAATCATTACTATAAGTACTACCTGAACAAAAGGATGGGCTGCACCACGACTCCCCTGCCACACACCACTAGCCACACCAGCACCACCCTGCCACACACCACTAGCCACACCAGCACCACCCTGCCACACCAGCACCACCCTGCCACACCTGCAGCCACACCCAGCGAGCGAGGCAGGAGAGAGAGAGAGGTCACTGTGTCAAGACACACGCAGAACGCAATGTTCCGTCCTGAATTATTTCACCCACTGTCTACTCCCATGATTCCTTCAACGTTTTCCAGCTCCCTTCCTTTCCTAGCTCCCCACGTCCCCTTCCCAGCTACCAGTACCACCCACGCCCCCTTCCCAGCTACCAGTACCACCCACGCCCCCTTCCCAGCTACCAGTACCACCCACGCCCCCTTCCCAGCTACCAGTACCACCCACGCCCCCTTCCCAGCTACCAGTACCACCCACGCCCCCTTCCCAGCTACCAGTACCACCCACGCCCCCTTCCCAGCTACCAGTACCACCCACGCCCCCTTCCCAGCTACCAGTACCACCCACGCCCCCTTCCCAGCTACCAGTACCACCCACGCCCCCTTCCCAGCTACCAGTACCACCCACGCCCCCTTCCCAGCTACCAGTACCACCCACGCCCCCTTCCCAGCTTCCAGTACCACCCTCGCCCCCTTCCCAGCTACCAGTACCACCCACGCCCCCTTCCCAGCTACCAGTACCACCCACGCCCCTTTCCCAGCTACCAGTACCACCCACGCCCCCTTTCCCAGCTACCAGTACCACCCACGCCCCCTTCCCAGCTACCAGTACCACCCACGCCCCCTTCCCAGCTACCAGTACCACCCACGCCCCCTTTCCCAGCTACCAGTACCACCCACGCCCCCTTCCCCAGCTACCAGTACCACCCTCGCCCCCTTTCCCAGCTACCAGTACCACCCACGCCCCCTTCCCAGCTACCAGTACCACCCACGCCCCCTTCCCAGCTACCAGTACCACCCACGCCCCCTTCCCAGCTACCAGTACCACCCACGTCCCCTTCCCAGCTACCAGTACCACCCACGTCCCCTTCCCAGCTACCAGTACCACCCACGTCCCCTTCCCAGCTACCAGTACCACCCACGTCCCCTTCCCAGCTACCAGTACCACCCACGCCCCCTTCCCAGCTTCCAGTACCACCCACGCCCCCTTCCCAGCTTCCAGTACCACCCACGCCCCCTTCCCAGCCACCTTTACCACCCACGCCCCCTTCCCAGCTTCCAGTACCACCCACGCCCCCTTCCCAGCTTCCAGTACCACCCACGCCCCCTTCCCAGATTCCAGTACCACCCACGCCCCCTTCCCAGACACCAGTACCACCCACGCCCCCTTCCCAGCTTCCAGTACCACCTCCCCTAACCAGTTCTCACTACCACCACCGCGGCAGGCGGTGGTGAACAACCATCACCCCCCCCCCCCCAGGAGAGATCCAAACTGCCTCCAACTACTTCCTTCAGTCTTTCGTGGTCAAATTTCATGTATTTTCCGTCACGTCTGTAAGAATAGCTGTCTGGGGAAAATTAGGCTTTCTTGGTAAGTTGTGTCCCCTGTCGTCGTGCCACCCCCTGTCGTCGTGCCCCACCTGTCGTCGTGCCCCCTTGTCTACGTGCCCCCCCCCCCCCCCGCTGTCGTCGTGCCCCCCCCCCTGTCGTCGTGACAATGGAGGGGGCGAGGTGCGGGCCACCGTGGGAGCCGCAGCTCCCCCACAACATTACTATGGTTATTGTCACTTAGAGGATCACAACCTCTACACCCAGTCGATCCCCCGGGGTCATCATCGCGCTCACACCCTCCATCTCTACCCTCCAGTATCAACGTGGCCTGGTAGTTGACGGCGAGGGCCTGGTAGTTGACGGCGAGGGCCTGGTAGTTGACGGCGAGGGCCTGGTAGTTGATGGGTTGATACCTGCTTGATGGGGTTCTGGGGGGGGATTCTACTCCCCCAAGCTCGGCCCGAGGTCAGGCTTGATTTGAGTGTTTGGTCCACCAGGCTGTTGCTTGGAGCGGCCCGCAGGCCCACATACCCACCACAGCCCGGTTGGTCCTGAACTTTTTAGAAAACTATCCAGTTTTCTCTTGAAGATGTCCACGGCTGTTCCGGCAATATTTCGTATACTCGCTGGGAGGACGTTGAACAACCGCGGACCTCTGATGTTTATACAGTGTTCTCTGATTGTGCCTATGGCACCTCTGCTCTTCACTGGTTCTATTCTGCATTTTCTTCCATATTGTTCACTCCAGTAAGTTGTTATTTTAGTGTGTGGATGTTGAGGGCGGCTGGCGGTGAGGGCTGGGCGGCTGGCGGTGAGGGCTGGGCGGCTGGAGCTGCCCCATTTCTTATTTTTTCCCCAGACTAACAATTTCCTCTCATCTAACTTTGAGATTCCCTCCTCATAATCCCGCCTTCAGCTCGCCCCTCCCATTCACCCCATTACTCCCCCCTCATAACCTCGCAGCGCCCCTTCCCTTACCAAACTGAGGCCCGGTAGCGCACCCTCATAATCCCCTCTCCCCCTCCCCCCAAAAAATAATGTTACTTACTGCTCCTCCAAGGGTGAGGACGTCATCAATGGCTTATTGGAGACGATTTATGCCTTGAGGAGGGAGGGAGGGTAGCGGTGGTGCACTGAGGGAGGGAGGGAGGGTAACGGTGGTGCACTGAGGGAGGGAGGGAGGGTAACGGTGGTGCACTGAGGGAGGGAGGGAGGGTAACGGTGGTGCACTGAGGGAGGGAGGGAGGGTAACGGTGGTGCACTGAGGGAGGGAGGGAGGGTAGCGGTGGTGCACTGAGGGAGGGAGGGAGGGTAACGGTGGTGCACTGAGGGAGGGAGGGAGGGTAACGGTGGTGCACTGAGGGAGGGAGGGTAACGGTGGTGCACTGAGGGAGGGAGGGAGGGTAACGGTGGTGCACTGAGGGAGGGAGGGAGGGCAACGGTGGTGCACTGAGGGAGGGAGGGAGGGTAACGGTGGTGCACTGAGGGAGGGAGGGAGGGTAACGGTGGTGCACTGAGGGAGGGAGGGAGGGCAACGGTGGTGCACTGAGGGAGGGAGGGAGGGCAACGGTGGTGCACTGAGGGAGGGAGGGAGGGTAACGGTGGTGCACTGAGGGAGGGAGGGTAACGGTGGTGCACTGGGCAACAAGTTGAGGGGGGAGGGGTGGTGGAGGGAGAGTGGTGGGGAAGGGCAATGTTTATGATGATAACAGCAAGTCAGCAGGTGTAGTGATTGCTGTTGTGGCAGCGGAAGAGTGGAACCTGCTGTAGACCACTCCGCTACACTCCTACTGACCGCTCCGCCCCGAGGGTGATGCCGCTATACTTGGATGTCTTCTACACTTCTTACCAACATCTTACTCCAATGTTACAGTGCTACTGTCCAGTATTTTAAGTGTGTTATTACCAGACATATGAGTATTATGAGCTTAGTATTTGCAATTGTTCTCCTTTGAATGTCTTTAATATTTCTAAAGTGTAATTATTATTTCTCGCTCGCCTGCACTCTTGAGAATACAGTTTAAGAAATGTTAAACGTTCCCAATAATTTAGATGGTGGGATGATGGATTTAGATTTAGATTAACTCCCAATAATTTGAGTGGATTCGGGCAGCAAAATATCTCTACGTTCTCCAGGTAATTACTCCAACTTTGAAAGGGGTTGTTAGTGTGCAACAATATCATGCAGCGAGATTTTGATGATGTTCCCAGTATGCATTTTGTCCGGGACAACAGCGGACCCCCGGGACAACAGCGGACCCCCGGGACAACAGCGGACCCCCGGGACAACAGCGGACCCCCGGGACAACAGCGGACCCCCGGGACAACAGCGGACCCCCGGGACAACAGCGGACCCCCGGGACAACAGCGGACCCCCGGGACAACAGCGGACCCCCGGGACAACAGCGGACCCCCGGGACAACAGCGGACCCCCGGGACAACAGCGGACCCCCGGGACAACAGCGGACCCCGCGCCGGTAAGCTCAAGGTGACCCCGGGCCCCACACGCACAAGGAGGGCGGGCAACGCGCACCCCGCAGTAGGATCCTACAGGCCTGAATAGTATGACGTCATAGTGACGTCACTCCTCGTCCACTCATTATATAGAACGCTAAATATTATCATATTTTCGTTAGGTTACTTTAGGATAACTTAGGCTGCCATAAGTTAGGCTAATTAGGTTGGGTGCAGTCATCGGGAAGATAAACTCTCTATCCAACTGCACGTACCATCAAGAAGAAAAATTAGGTTGGGTTAGGATAGGTTGGGCTGAATTGGGCTGGGCTGGGTTAAATCAGGCCGAGTTGGGTCAGTTTTGGGTTGATTCTGTTTTGGGCTGGATCATGTTAGGCTGGGTTTGATTATAGGGTAGCGATGACGCAGAGGGCACACAGATTCATTATGAATAAAAATAACCATCTACCCAGCTCGCTCTGTGCAACTGTTGAACTCTCAAAGAAAATGTTTCTACCAATCCGGCAGCCTCAATTAAGCTGGCGGCCTGGTCAGAGACCGGGCCGTTGGGACGCTGATCCCCCTGAAGTAGGTAGGTAGCCCCTCTCCCGCGTGGGGAGGTCTCGGCCAACCCTGGACCAAACTGGGTGAAGGTTTACCTATTTATACCTCAGTTACCTTTTGTTAACAATAAAACATTATAAAGAGCAGTATGATTTGCATGAAAGGTCAAGACGGGCCGAGGCTGAGTATGGCGGCGTGCTGGGGCTACACGGGCCGAGGCTGGGTGTGGCAGCGTGCTGGGGCTATACGGGCCGAGGCTGGGTGTGGCAGCGTGCTGGGGCTACACGGGCCGAGGCTGGGTGTGGCAGCGTGCTGGGGCTACACGGGCCGAGGCTGGGTGTGGCAGCGTGCTGGGGCTACACGGGCCGAGGCTGGGTGTGGCGGCGTGCTGGGGCTACACGGGCCGAGGCTGGGTGTGGCGGCGTGCTGGGGCTACACGGGCCGAGGCTGGGTGTGGCGGCGTGCTGGGGCTACACGGGCCGAGGCTGGGTGTGGCGGCGTGCTGGGTGTGGCAGCGTGCTGGGGCTACACGGGCCGAGGCTGGGTGTGGCGGCGTGCTGGGGCTACACGGGCCGAGGCTGGGTGTGGCGGCGTGCTGGGGCTACACGGGCCGAGGCTGGGTGTGGCGGCGTGCTGGGGCTACACGGGCCGAGGCTGGGTGTGGCGGCGTGCTGGGGCTACACGGGCCGAGGCTGGGTGTGGCGGCGTGCTGGGGCTACACGGGCCGAGGCTGGGGACTACACACTATTGTCCTGCTTTCTTTTACTGACCATTATTAACCCCAGTTCTCGCCATACGTAATTATCACTGAATATCTTGTCATTGTGAGATACTGTAACAGATTTAAATTATTGCAGTGATTGGGTGGGTATTTTATCACCACTTATCCATGCAGTACATGAAGCAACAAGCTGACGCAGCACAGAGCTTTAGAGTAAAAATATAAAGGCATTAAACCTCATTTAACAGCAAGTAACAGGATAAGATCTTAATCAACATACAAGGCAATTTTAAAGATCAAATACATAATCATTCTATTAAGATTGCCAATAGAGACTTGTGGGTGGTATGACACCAGTGAAGGAATGATAAACCAACATACCTTCACTAGTGTGAGAAACCCGTGAAGGAACGTTGGCAGGTCAACTTGGAGAAGTTGAAGTCATTTGAGAACTAATGTATACCTGCAGGTTTGGTCAGCAAGCTATTGTAGAGGCCTTAATAGCCCTCCAGAGGTTGACAGGCCTTCAACCTCTGCACCAACATCAAGTCCCAGCACCAAGATGATCACCAACACTACCTCAACACAACCATTACCCCAGACACCATCACCACCACGTGAACCCTCTGACCTAGGCAACAACTTTTAATGAAATCTGACCACTTTAGCATTTTTTTTTATCAAGAATCTATTTATAGGAGAATGGGAGCGTGTTATAAATAGGTGGCCGCTATGACGGACCTCGGCTTGGTCTTCCCGCCCCATCATCACGCCTCTGTACCCACATCACGTCCAAACTGGCCACCTATCCCTCTCTCCTTCACTCTCTCCCTCCCTCCCTCCTTCACTACACATGCCTCGGTTCCTGTCTCCTAGAAAACAAAAACCACTAGGTGGCATGGGCAGCACTATGGGTGTGGTGGGCACCAGCACTAACAGCAGCAGAGAGAGCGGGGTGCAACTCTCACTGTGACCCCCCCCCCTCCCCCACCGACCCATCACCAGCGTAGCACATTAACTACAACTACCTCATTATGAGAGACTTGTACCACCCGTAACCTACTTTCTAACAGCGATATTAACATTGCTTCAATGGGCTTCTACAGTAAGAATGACTTATACAGACGTGCCTACTCTTTTTGAACATCGTGAAAGCTAGCCTAGTTATGCTCCTTATGTTTAGAGAGCGTTGGAAAATCTTGGGTCCTTCGTGATAAGAGTTCTCTCTGAGTATCCATTGCAACTCTGCTTTTCAACGGTATTCTGCACATCCTGCCATGCCTCCTGGTCGCATGTGGTGTTGTTTCTGTGTGCAGGTTTGGAACCAGTTCCTGTAATATTTTCCACCTGTAAATTATTATGCATCTCCTGTCTGCGCTCTAGAGAATACAGATCGATAGATTTTAAGCACTCCCACAAATTTAGATGATTTATTCCATGGATTCAGGTAGTAAACAATCTCTGCACGTTCTCCAGGTCAGCAAGGTCTCTACCTTTAATGGGGCTGTAAGTGCGCAACACAATCCCACCATAGAGAGCACTAGTCTTAAAAAGTACCATCATTAGTACTTAGTATACAGACCAAAGCACAAGTGCAGCATCAGTAGCGACGATGCTGGTACTGGAGAGTACGGGCTCACAGTAGCGACGATGCTGGTACTGGAGAGTACGGGCTCAGAGTAGCGGCAGTCTTCATCCCACCCATACCTGGAGCCTCCACCAGGCGCTTCACAGGTCGCCTCCACCAGGCGCTCCACAGGTCGCCTACACAACCTACAGCAACTATCTTCCGCTTGTCTGAATAATTAACCAACACTACATATTTCAGGAAAATGCAAACACTATTCCATCAGTTACAAGTCCAAGGAAATGGCATAAATAAATGAACACAGTTGTGCTGTTCTCTTGCCCGTCTCCCCTCACCTGTTATCCTGCCCGTCTCCCCTCACCTGTTATCCTGCCCGTCTCCCCTCACCTGTTATCCTGCCCGTCGTGGCAAGTGATCTTGAGGTTCTTGGCTCCATGAAATGATCAAGACGTCAAATATGGCAGAAAATAAAATGTTTTAAGAATCTACTTTCATCTGCTATAATTTTCTGCCTTCCTCCCTTCCCCATCCTCTCTCACTTACATTTGTGCGCGTGCGTGTTTACGTGTTCGTGTTTGAGTGGAGAGATATCTAGTTCCTGGGCCCTGCCTCCAAACTATCCCGTCTGCTGCCAGTACTCATGCTCAGTACAACCTAGCTCAGCTAGGTTGGGTTAGGTAGGTTTCACAATCGTCTTGTGTAGGATGACTTGTAAGGTGGAGGCGGGCGGGAGCACCAGGCAGCCGAAGGAAGGGTGAGGTGACCACAAGACCGGAAGTTAATGAACTGGGCCACAGCTTGCCCCGAGGGCAGGGAGATGAGCGCCTGCCCCCGCCACCACAACCCTTCACCTCCAACACCGAGGCTGACTGCGGGAGAGTCAGCCTCGCCCGCAGCTATACACACACGCCCACCTCACACTATACAATGCGGCGTGCCTGCAACCACTCGGCCACCACCTACCCAGTCTGGCCGTAGGTGCGGGTGACGGGCCTAAAGGATTTGGGAGGGGTATTGAGATGGGCGTGGGGCTGTGGAGAGGTAACTAGGATGCCTGAGGGCGAGGCAGACGTAGCCAACAAAGAAACAACTATTAGAAACATCCTGTAGGTCGTCGACGGCCACCGTCACACCACCCACAGTACCTTCCTCTTTCATAACACCCTGAGAAATCCTCCACAGTAATCACCAAAAATCCCCCAATTCCCTTCTATTAGAGGGGACCTCTCCTCTCCATCCCATTACTGACCGCCAACACCACCACATATTCCATACAGCAGAGGTGGACAGGAGGGCAGATCAGTGTGTGTTTTTTTTTTATTGTTAATATTTTCTACCACAGACGTGGCCACATATTTACAATGCTAACCAACATATATATATTTTCTTCTGTCCTCCATGGACAGGGTTAGAGATGTGTTAAACATATAGTTCAGGGGTTTATTGAACAATCAACCACAGAAGGTGAGTCGGTGCTTTGAAAATGCTAAGCTAAACTACATACGTAAATACATAGATACACAGATTTACGTCTGCCCTACATAAAGTGTTTGATGTGTCATTTACATAGTGTCATTAATGTGCATTTACAAAGGTGGAATGTAATTCTGATCAGCTTCCATGTATACTTTATACACATGTACATACACACACATACGTACATATACATATATACACACATATATATACACACATGCATTCACATACATTTCTCTTTTACTCTGACAGAGTGAGATAGCTGATAGAGGAAACTAGTGTGCAATTAAGCACTTAATCACTGAAGGTGATTAAGGTGCTTTTACAAGCTCAAGTTATATAGTTACATCACATACATTGTATAATTTGATACATTACATGGTCAATCTTGGTTACAAGTCCAATATATCAAGTGTTCCAGTACTCATAGTAATTACACAGTTCAGCATACCTTAGCTCAGGAGGGCGAAAGTCAGTCAATATGGGACATTCTACAATATAATGTTCAAGAGAGTGCATGTTTTCTCTTCCACAAGGTTGACACATTGTGTACTCGACATTTGGGTTTTGAGAAAGCTGCCAGATAGGAGTGAGGGACCCATAAGCACGAGACGGGACACCCGGAGAGGAGCGTCAGAGCCCGCCACACTACACACCGTCGTCCTGGCGCAGTGTTAAGTGTTCACACTGGTACCGTCGTCGTCACGTCTCAACACAGGGCACATTGTGCGAGCTCTATTACAGAGTGATTTATATAACTCAAAGCTGCGGTTGGACAGCTGTACAGCCACGAAACAGCTTACAGACAAACAGGCAGACAACAGATGGGCTTAAACAACAGGCAGCATACAGGCAGACAACAAAAATGAGTGGTTTAACACGTTTGTTTGAAAGGTTCATGTTATCCTGCCGTCTCCATGTAATTGTGGCAGTTACTTTCCTGTATACTGATGTAATTACTCGACCTTTTACACTCTTCTTCGCCCTGTAGCCTCGTGTGTTCCAGTTTTAATTTCTTCGGTTTTTATCGCATTCCAAGAGCAAAAACCTGAAGAAAAGTTTTTTGTTTCGTTTTGGGAATTCCTGTGCCCTCTAGATTTGCCGCCTCAAAGATTCTTCAGCGTCGTCTGCAATGATGATACGACACTACAGTTTGTTGCTGTGGTGGAGACGAAACTGAGGGAGTCAATGGTCTTCGCATTGTGTATATTACACCAGCGTTTTGCTCGCCGTCTATGGTATCTTAGGTTGTGCCATAGTGATCTAGTAAGTGTGTCAGGAAGGATCTAGCAAGCTTTTATGATGTGCAATGGTAGTGGTATCAGTTGTGTTGCATCTGCTCTGCTCTCCCCCTATAGAGTTGCTGCCAGGTTCGCTAGCTTGGTCAATATCCACTTCTCGCTAAAGAATAAACATTTTAATCCAAACTTGTCGCCACTTCACAATCGATTCCGACAAACTACGATATTTACATCCCTTTAGTATTAGTACAAAAAAGGACAACTCTATTGAAACAAACAAACAAGTAAAAAAAGTGATCCACCGAAATAATAATGTTCACAGAGTACCACAGAGCTGGCCAGTCAGAGACTCGAGGCCCGCATAGGAATCGTCACTGATGAAGAAAAAACTTGTCTCTCGCCCTCTCAAGAGTCGTGAACCAGTTCCGGTTCAGAGCACAGCGGCCAAGCCCAGCCAATATTGCCAATCCCGTTAAGCGAGGTGAATGAAAGGAGCACCCTGACCTGTTACGTCACTACCCCTGTGGGGTCACTAGTCGTGCTAGTACTACTAGTAAAGCCTCAGTACCACTTGTGAAGAAACTAGTACCAGCACAAGACATAGACCTACAGGCCGATATCACTAGTCTTCGACTGGGTATAGGAGACTACTAGCATGATGATAAACAGTGTTAAGAACAAATCCACAGGATTTGCACCCTCGGGATCCTTGAGGGCGCAGTAGTACCTCAGGTTGCAATTGTTTTACCACGTCGTGGTGTAGTCGACTAGAGTGTGCCCGGGAACACGCAGCACATAGGTTCAAACCCTCATCACGGTTCCTGTGGATTTGTTCAATGATTTATCACGATAATGTGATTTCTCTGCATAACGGTATTAAATTCCAGATACTTAGGTGCGGTGGATACCTGCTTGATAGGGTTCTGGGAGTAGTTTTACGCCCCAAGCCCGGCCCGAGGGCCAGGCTTGACTTGTGAGAGCTTGAAACGAGAGACTTCAACGAAATACAGGGAACAAGACCTACTTATCGAAGGAAATCAACATGTAAAAGATCTGGGAATTATGATGTCTGATGACCTAACATTTAGTGAACATAACCGAGCAAATATATCGGCGGCCAGGAGAATGATAAGATGGATCATGAGAACGTTCATTCAAATCCATGGATCCCGCAGTAATGTTAATACCATTCACATCACTGGTGCTGTCCCGTCTTGAGTATTGCTCGGTATTCATTTTCCCTTTCAGAGTGGAGAGTGCAGACATGGAGGGAATACAGAATATATACGGCACGCATAGACACGATAAAGCACTTAAATTATTGGGACCGTCCAAAGCTCTCAAAACGTACTCTCTGGATAGGAGACGAGACACACATCAATATATACATGGAAGGCACTAGTGGACCACGTCCCAAATTTACAACCCATCCTCCTGAAATTACAGTACTTAAATAGTGCTATTTGAAATTAAATTTTCTCGGTACATTGGACTACGGAGAGGTGCAAGGCAGAGGGCGCCAAGACCCGCACTGGAAGTTGAGAGGTGTTGCAGGCAGAGTGTGATCTCATCCTTCAACTCAGCAACACATGCTACCATATCGAGCAGCAGATGTTATTGCAGCAGCATTTGTACGCTCGACCAAGTGCAACCGAGACACCAACGTCAGATCAGTCTGAGCCGTGACGCTGGCCACGCACTCTAGGTAACTCGTTGCGTGATCCTGAGCATATATTATATTTTTGTAACAGACCGTTGAGAGCCAGGACCCGTGAGAGCCAGGACCGGTGAGAGCCAGGACCGGTGAGAGCCAGGACCGGTGAGAGCCAGGACCGGTGAGAGCCAGGACCGGTGAGAGCAAGGGCCCGTGAGAGCCAGGACCGGTGAGAGCAAGGGCCCGTGAGAGCCAGGACCGGTGAGTGTGTGCCGGACCAACCGGGCTGTAGTGTATATGTGGGCCTGCGGGCCGCTCCAAGCATCAGCCTTTTGGACCAAGTTCTCACTAGTCAAGCCTGACCTCAGGCCGGGCTTGGCGAGTATTATAACTCTCGAGACCCTCTCCAGGTAAGTCCCAGGTAACCCCCCCCCCCCCCAGGGAGGTGCGAGGCTGCCTCCAGGTGAGCAACAGGAATTCCAATAACTAAAGACCCAGACGGACCAGAAACACGCCATGATGGTATTACCACGGACACTACCACCCACGCCATGATGGTATTACCACGGACACTACCACCCACGCCATGATGGTATTACCACGGACACTACCACCCACGCCATGATGGTATTACCACGGGCTCTACCACCCACGCCATGATGGTATTACCACGGGCTCTACCACCCACACCATGATGGTATTACCACGGGCTCTACCACCCACACCATGATGGTATTACCACGGGCTCTACCACCCACACCATGATGGTATTACCACGGGCTCTACCACCCACACCATGATGGTATTACCACGGGCTCTACCACCCACACCATGATGGTATTACCACGGGCTCTACCACCCACACCATGATGGTATTACCACGGGCTCTACCACCCACACCATGATGGTATTACCACGGGCTCTACCACCCACACCATGATGGTATTACCACGGGCTCTACCACCCACACCATGATGGTATTACCACGGACACTACCACCCACACCATGGACACTACCACCCACACCATGGACACTACCACCCACACCATGATGGTATTACTATTACCATGATAGCAGTTTTCCTATGTTGGGGAGGGTGGGGGAGACCGTTTGAACTGGGGTGGGGTGAGCTGGGGTTGGGTGAGCTGACGTGGGTACCACCCTCCCCCCCACAGCCACACACATCCACCCACCCCTCACCAGCCCCCCCCCCCCCCCCCGTCACCAGGCAGTCCCGAACCCCAGCAGCCAACCTGGTAGTCCCCAGTTGCACGATGAAACTTATGAAAATTCTGACATTCTGAATATAATGACAAATAGTCGAGTCAATGGTACTGTCAGATTTCGTATGGAAGAAAGTGTGGCTCACTGTTACATGGCTCCATTCTTTAATGCTTATCCCGATAGGTCCATGATGGGCATGTACCCAGCAGGAATTATAGGGGAAAATTTGATGAAGCCAACCGCCTTGCGTCTGACCACCGTACATTTAGATAAACATTTAAATTTATAACCCACAGGGATTGTCCAAGTATCAGACTAGTCAAGGTTCCCTCCAGTGCCATACTGAGAGTAAATTTGTCATAACACGCGAAAGAGAGAAAAAGAAATAGGGGAGAGGGGGAAAGAGGGAGAGAGAGAATGAGAGGCAGACACAGACACACAGACAGAAAAAAGGAAAGACAGAGACAGACATGGATGGATGGATGGATGGGGTGGTTGCGTCTCCCGCCCATACACCATACAGAACATACGAGGGCAACAAAGTCCACAACGACTGGTGTTACAAAAGAAAATCGTGCAACTGGCTTGACAAAATTGACACTTAACTAAACTACGGAGTTCACGGGGCTCAGTTGGTCGACTGAACTGTCGACCAACTGAACCGCCAGGTGACGGAGGGCGGGGGGGGGGGGGGGGGGGGAGATGCAGGGGACGGTGGGCGTGGGACAGTGTGATGTAGGCTTTAATCCGTAATCGGGCCAGCATGCCCAACCGGTTCACCCCACTTGTACAAGTGCACCTGCAGCCCGAGGCACCTGCACGCCAGAAGTCACGACCTACACACACACACCTGGCCAAGCATCTGTTACCTGTGTTGGGAGGTGTTACCCCGGCACAGTATTATACCAGTAACACCTGCAGTGTTGTATTATACCAATAACACCTGCAGTGTTGTATTATACCAGTAACACCTGCAGTGTTGTATTATACCAATAACACCTGCAGTGTTGTATTATACCAGTAACACCTGCAGTGTTGTATTATACCAGTAACACCTGCAGTGTTGTATTATACCAGTAACACCTGCAGTGTTGTATTATACCAGTAACACCTGCAGTGTTGTATTATACCAATAACACCTGCAGTGTTGTATTATACCAGTAACACCTGCAGTGTTGTATTATACCAGTAACACCTGCAGTGTTGTATTATACCAATAACACCTGCAGTGTTGTATTATACCAGTAACACCTGCAGTGTTGTATTATACCAGTAACACCTGCAGTGTTGTATTATACCAGTAACACCTGCAGTGTTGTATTATACCAATAACACCTGCAGTGTTGTATTATACCAGTAACACCTGCAGTGTTGTATTATACCAGTAACACCTGCAGTGTTGTATTATACCAATAACACCTGCAGTGTTGTATTATACCAGTAACACCTGCAGTGTTGTATTATACCAGTAACACCTGCAGTGTTGTATTATACACCAATACAGTCCCATTCATGCACGATAAAACTATGAAGTGCGCAAACAGTAAGATACACGCTCATGCACACATACATATGTATACACACCAATAAGCATACATACATAAATATAAATTAATAAACGCGCTCGTCTACATACAAGCTCAATATTACATTAATAATTCGTCTTGAACACATATCAGGGTACGGGGGGGGGCGCTGTGTGGGGGGGGGGATGTGGGCGCTGTGGGGGGGATGTGGGCGCTGTGGGGGGGGGGAGATGTGGGTGCTGTTGGGGGGGGGGGAGATGTGGGTGCTGTTGGGGGGGGGGGATGTGGGTGTACTTTAGTACATTTCTACCACAGACGTGGCCAAACATTTACACAATGGTAACCAGCACATTTAGATTTTATCCTGTCCTCCATCTTGAAGTTATCTTGAGATGATTTCGGGACGTAGCGTCCCCTGCGGCCCGGTCCTCGACCAGGCCTCCTTTTTGTTACACCCCCCCCCCCCCCAGGGAAACAGCCCGTAGCACCTGTAACTCCCAGGTACTTTTTTACTGCTAGGTAACAGGGGCATCAGAGTGAAAAACATTTTGCCCATTTGGCTCCGCCTCCATCGGGGATCGAACCCGGAACCTCAGGAATACAGGTGCTAAACCAGAATATCGACGCCTGCATAAGCCACGAGGCTCAATGTTCAATTATCTTTGAGAAAGTAACAAAGAACATTCCGAGCGCTGAGTTCATACATGCGAGACCCCAATCTTTACCATGCTGCACTGGTATGGAACCCCTACCTTGAGGCTACCTTGAGGTGCTTCCGGGGCTTAGTGTCCCCGCGGCCCGGTCGTCGACCAGGCCTCCTGGTTGCTGGACTGATCAACCAGGCTGTTAGACGCGGCTGCTCGCAGCCTGACGTATGAGTCACAGCCTGGTTGATCAGGTATCCTTTGGAGGTGCTTATCCAGTTCTCTCTTGAACACTGTGAGGGGTTTGCCAGTTATGCCCCTTATGTGTAGTGGAAGCGTGTTGAACAGTCTCGGGCCTCTGATGTTGATAGAGTTCTCTCTCAGAGTACCTGTTGCACCTCTGCTTTTCAACGGGGGTATTCTGCACATCCTGCCATGTCTTCTGGTCTCATGTGGTGTTATTTCTGTGTGCAGGTTTGGGACCAGCCCCTCAATTATTTTCCACGTGTAAATTATTATGTATCTCTCCCGCCTGCGCTCAAGGGAGTACAGATTTAGGCTCTTTAGTCGGTCCCAGTAATTTAGATGTTTTACTGAGTGGATTCTAGCAGTAAAGGATCTCTGCACGCTCTCTAGGTCAGCAATTTCTCCAGCTTTGAAAGGGGCTGTCATTGTGCAGCAGTACTCCACTCTAGATAGCACAAGCGTTTTGAAAAGTATCATCATCGGTATAGCATCTCTAGTGTGAAAAGTTCTTGTTATCCAACCTGTCATTTTTCTTGCAGTTGTGACGGCTACTTTATTGTGTTCTTTAAAGGTAAGGTCTTCCGACATGAGTACTCCCAGGTCCTTTACATTGCCTTTTCGTTCTATGTTATGATTTGCCTGCGTTTTGTACGTGGTTTCTGTTTTTATATTTTCAATTTTTCCGTAGCGCATGAGCTGAAACTTATCCTCGTTGAATACCATATTATTTTCTGTAGCCCATAGAAAGACCTGATCTACATCTGATTGGAGATGACCCCCACGTAAGAAACAAAACAATACTAGAAAATATAAAGCTATACAACAAGGCTCGGCACTAAGCTAAGGGGATTTAGCTATTAGGAAAGATTGAGGGAACAGAACTTAATTCACTTGGAGGAAGAAGGAATGGGGCAGACATGATAACGACGTTCAAAGTTTCTAAAATAAATTGAGCCAGTAGATAGAAGCAATGTTCAAAGTAAGCAGCAGTAGTAGAACTACCTTACCTTGCGGCTACCTTGCGATGATTTCGGGGCTCAACGTCCCCGCGGCCCGGTCCTCGACCAGGCCCTCCACGAGGGACATACATCGAAACTGGAGACACAAATGAACCCGAGATCTCAGAAGGAACTTTTCAATTTAAGAATCAAATAAATGGGCGACTACACGAGGAAGTTTCTCAAACCAATTTGATTCACAATTTTAAATTTAAATATAAGAAAACCGAGTGAAGACGCATTGTATTACTGATGCTCGAAAAGGCGGCCTTACCCCTATGTACACAGGACTCGCCCCTACCACGTGTACACAGGACTCGCCCCTACCACGTGTACACAGGACTCGCCCCTACCACGTGTACACAGGACTCGCCCCTACCACGTGTACACAGGACTCGCCCCTACCACGTGTACACAGGACTCGCCCCTACCACGTGTACACAGGACTCGCCCCTACCACGTGTACACAGGACTCGCCCCTACCACGTGTACACAGGACTCGCCCCTACCACGTGTACACAGGACTCGCCCCTACCACGTGTACACAGGACTCGCCCCTACCACGTGTACACAGGACTCGCCCCTACCACGTGTACACAGGACTCGCCCCTACCACGTGTACACAGGACTCGCCCCTACCACGTGTACACAGGACTCGCCCCTACCACGTGTACACAGGACTCGCCCCTACCACGTGTACACAGGACTCGCCCCTACCACGTGTACACAGGACTCGCCCCTACCACGTGTACACAGGACTCGCCCCTACCACGTGTACACAGGACTCGCCCCTACCACGTGTACACAGGACTCGCCCCTACCACGTGTACACAGGACTCACCCCTACCACGTGTACACAGGACTCACCCCTACCACGTGTACACAGGACTCACCCCTACCACGTGTACACAGGACTCACCCCTACCACGTGTACACAGGACTCACCCCTACCACGTGTACACAGGACTCACCCCTACCACGTGTACACAGGACTCACCCCTACCACGTGTACACAGGACTCACCCCTACCACGTGTACACAGGACTCACCCCTACCACGTGTACACAGGACTCACCCCTACCACGTGTACACAGGACTCACCCCTACCACGTGTACACAGGACTCGCCCCTACCACGTGTACACAGGACTCGCCCCTACCACGTGTACACAGGACTCGCCCCTACCACGTGTACACAGGACTCGCCCCTACCACGTGTACACAGGACACAAACACAGGTGCAGTTGGTTGCCAGCAGAAGAGACGGTGGAGGACTTAAGTCTTGGGTAGGTGAGAGGCTCGTGATTTTCTTGTTAACTGTGACAAGTGGTTATCACCCCCACCCCTCCTACCACCACCTCCACCCCTCCTACCATCACCCCCACCACCTCCACCCCTCCTACCATCACCCCCACCACCTCCACCCCTCCTACCATCACCCCTACGCCCTCCAACAGGTCCATCAACCCTTGACAACTTAACGAAACCACAAACTATAATGATTTTTGTATTGTAATATTTTTTCACTTCAACCTTCTTCCTGTTCCACTGGAGCTTCTAGTCTGGCTACAAGTGTCACCAGCGCCGGGCTGGTGCTGGAGGCGAGGTGCCGGAGTCGTGCAAGACAAACACAAATCAGTGTGTTTAATATAATGTTTTATAGTGCAATAACAGCCGAGTGGAACAACAACAGCTGATCTCCACCCTCCACCCGAATACCTGGAGACGGTTTCAAGAGTTATTCTACTCCCTGAGCCCGGCTAGGAGCCAGGTTCGACACCCTACCTCCGTACACCATAAGTCAAATTGTTTTCGTGTTCAAGTTTTTCTTGGAGACGGATGGGATCCGCCCGTCGCCTCCCCACCACCACCACCCCACATGGGCGTACACAAGTTACAGGGTCAACATACTGCCGGGGGGGGGGGGTAACATGAGGGGTTACAGGGTCATCACTTGTGTTACACAAGTACAAAGCACATAGGCCTCACTGCTCCCCACACTTGCTGCTCGCTTTGCCACTCCATAAAAGGATACAACTGTTTTGGCTAACCGGACTCGTATGAACCCATGCAACCCACCTAACCTATCGAGACACAGAAAACGTCTATACTGCGACGCTTTATTTTTTACAAATACGACACATTTTTAACGAACTTCAATTCTGCAAAAATATCCGACATATTGAGAGAACCGGTAACCTGGTTTTACCTTACTAATTGGGAAGTTCAATTAACAGAAATTAACAAATTACAATTTTCAGGCGATTGTGGTCTGGGTATCTCTTAACACCAAACACGAGTAAGAGTATTAAAACAGCTAATTTCAGACAGGATCTGCCGCCTGGAACTCTTATTTCTTGACTTTAAAGTTTTTTTGGAGTTGTGGGCAGATTGAATTCTGGTTTCAAAATGCTGTCAGATCTTTTATATTCCGCCAGATTACTTCCGTTTTTAGTTCTTCATCTCTCCCCTCCCCTTCCCTCCCCTCCCATCCCCTCTCCTCTCCGGCTGCTGGCCCCGCCCCCCTCCATCCCACACCCACCACCTGCTTCCCCATTCACTGCCTGCCCCCCCCCCCTCTCTCTCTCTCTAACTCCCTGCTCTCGTCCACCTCTCCGCCCACACTGCCTCCTTACCCATCTCTCTCACCCTCTGGAAACCTTGCCAAGTCGGCCTCCCGCTACGGGTCTATGACGAGAACACCACGCCACACAGCCACACTTCACCTGGAAATTACCTGGATGAGGTTCTGAGAGTTCTTCTACTCCCAAAGCTCGGCCAGAGGCCAGGTTCGTCTTGCGAGAGCTTTGTCCAACAGGTTGTTGCTTGAAGCAGCCAGCAGGCCCACATATCCAACACAGCCTGGTTGGTCCAACACTTCCTGAAGAAAACTATCTAGTTTTCTCTTGAAGATGTCCACTTCAGCATCCTTTGCTAAATTATCAGAGTTCTTCCTTCTCTTCTTCCGTCTTCTCTCCCTCATGCTCCTGAAGCCGTGTCCAGAGTAAATTAAGCGACTCACGCCCATCACGCCCACACTTATTTACTAGAGTTTACCTTGGCTGCCTCCGGGCTCCCTCCCATCTCTTACTCTTGTGAGCGCCAGCGTGCGTGACCACACACCTTCACTTGTCCAACATCTTCACAGTTCAAAAGGAAGGATGATTTACAATGACAGGAATTGTAGTGTAAAAATGCTGATAAATGTATTATAAAATAAGAAAATATTCTTAACAATACAACTGGTCTATTAAAGCTAACGAGATGGTGAGGAAACAACTTGTGTAATAAAGTTATGGCAATCAAAAAGACGAGCCAAAAAGCTTTGGTCAAGTTTCATATTTTGAACTGGCTTCCAGGGAGGGGGAGGGTGCATTGACCAGTCTCTCTAGCAAGCTTACACTTGTGGTCACAGTTGTGTGTTGCAAATGTTAAGTCAACCACAGTCAGGTTGATCAGCAACCAGAAATTCGATGTTAATCATATTTGCCAACAGACAAGTTATCAAATCACACAAAACAAAGCCAATTTTATAGCTGGCCTCTGAAGACGCAAATGCAGTGTTTGCAGCCCCTAACAAACTCACACGAAGGATTACTATGCCAGTGAAATATGGATACCAGACTACACTCGCTTCGGATTTGCCAGGAAACACAGGCTACAACGTTACCTTGTGGAGGTTCCGGGGATCAAAGGCCCCGTGGCCCGGTCTCCGACCAGGTCTCCCGGTTCATCGTCTGGTCAACCAGGCTGTTGGACGCGGCTGCTCGCAGCCTGACGTATGAATCACAGCCTGGTTGATCAGGTATTTGTCGAGTTCTCTCTTGAACACACACAGGCCGGCCAGTTATGTTCCTTACGTGTAGCAGGAGAGTGTTGAATAGTCTTGGGCCCTTGATGTTAATAGAGTTCTCTCTCAGCGTACTTATTGCACCTCTGCTTTTCAGCGGGGGTATTCTGCACATCCTGCTATGCCTAGTGGTCTCGTGTGATGTAATCTCCATGTTCAGATTTGGAACCAGTCCCTCTAATATTTGCCACGTGTAGATTATTATGCATCTCTCTCGTCTGCGCTCTAGACAATACAGATTTAGAACTTTTAATCGGTCCCAGTAAATTAAGATGACGTATCGGGTGGATTCTAGCAGTAAAGGATCTTTGCACGCTCTCTAGGTCAGCAATTTCTCCGGCTCTGAATGGGGCAGTTAGTGTGTAACAATATTCTGCCCTAGAGAGCACTAGTGTCTTGAAAGGTATCATTGGTATGGCGTCCCTTGTGTGGAAGGTTCTTGTTATCCAACCTGTCATTTTTCTTGCAGTCGTGACAGCTACTTTATTGTGTTCTGTAAAGGGAATTAGGTATGCTTAGGGATGCCTTCTCGCCATGCCCTGTGGCGGTAGGGGGGGGGGGGTGAATGGTGCCCTGAAGCCACATAAACACCCTATACCCCTCCCCCCCCGAAGTGGCAAGGGAAGTTAGGGGACAACAATAGTAAGATCTTCTGGCATGATTACTCCTAGATCCTTTACATTACTTTTTCGTTCTATAGTGGGATTTGATTGTGTTTTATATATGGTTTCTGTTTTTATATTTTCGTTTTTTTCCGTAGATGAGGAGCTGGAACTTATCTTCATTAATCATATTATCCGTGGCCTAATGAAAGACCCGATTTACATCAGATTAGAGGTTTGTCTTCTCTATATTGTCTACGCGCATGAAAATCCTATTGTCATCTGCAAATGACGATTCAGTGCTGTAGTTTGTATCCTTGTCTATGATCTGAGGATGAGAAAAAGTACTGGAGCAAGTACGGTACCCTGGAGGACTGAGCTTTTCACAGTAGATGATCATGGTTTTACTGTGTTGACTATTACACACCGGTTCTGTTCGTTTGGAAGTTAAAGATCCGTCTCCCTGATTTGTCAGTAATTCCTTTTGCAGGCATTTTGTGCGCCGTAGACATTTATCCTCCGAACCACCTCAATGTAACTACTTTGTTAATATATAGTGGAAATGAATAAGACGGTATAGCATGATGTAAATGTCCTAATTCTATACCCAA
This sequence comes from Procambarus clarkii, assembly GCF_020424385.1. Taxonomy (NCBI): domain Eukaryota; kingdom Metazoa; phylum Arthropoda; class Malacostraca; order Decapoda; family Cambaridae; genus Procambarus; species Procambarus clarkii. Next base: position 89,343 of record NW_025567644.1, on the reverse strand, counting down.
ATATCCGGAGCTGTGCCTACACTGCTTTAGATGGTAAAGGAAATGTCCATATGCAAGGGGAAACTAGCACAAAGGTGACTTTATAACAAGTAACACGAGGGTAATAGCAGCTCCCTGATAAGAGGGGAGCCAGCTTAGCTTAGCTGCCAACACCCACACATCGTGTCAGCAAGGCGGACAGACCGCCTGCTTTCATACCTCTCACTGTATTTCCCCACTTCTATACTTCCCTTCACCTATGCCTCTCCTTCCTCTTTACTCCCCCCCCCCCAAAAAAAAGATAGTAGTAGTCCGGAGAGCCCCCCCCTCCCTTCCTCCAACACCCCTCGTTCTTCTCTACACAACCTTCCTCCACTTCTTACACTCTCTTCTCTCATCCAAGCACTCGGCCTCTCCCCCTTTCGTCGATATCTTCCCCTCACCCTCTTACCCCTTCCCTCCCACCACACCCTATGTCTTCGCCAGCACTCCTCTTCCCCAACTCCCCTACAACAGCCTACCCGCCCGCCCTCTGTTGCTACGTACGTAAAACTTTATTTGACGTTCTTCATATCTATTGCGAAAATTACTAAAGTGCCTTAGAATTTACAAACCAGTCCATCCATCCCTTTGTCCTCGGTCCTCCCTCCCTCTCTCTGGCACATCCTCCTCCTCCATTACATCGCCTCCACTCTCAGCCTCCACGTACCACCGCCCTCCAAGTACACTCCAGGGGTACATTCTTCATACATTCTGTGTATGTACTCCAGGTGTATATACTAAAAGAAATACTTGACTCTTACAATTTTTATAGAATATGAAATGTGAAGCTGGATCACAGCACCCACTAACGTCCACAGGTTCACAGGTTCGGTCATGCAATCTCAAATAGCCGTGAAGCCTTATACCCAGATCGACCAGCACCAGTTCCCACAGCGACCAAACGAGCCACCCAAACGCGTCCTCAACTACTCCCTCCCTCCCTCATCCTCCCCCGGGTCACCCCACAACCCCTATTTACCGCGAAGAATCAGGTCCTGTCGCAAGATAGGAACATGATCTGGGTCTTACCTTTACCAACACTCATTACAGCGGCTTCTGGGAGGATCCAGTTACTGGGAAGGAGTGTGTGGTGCTGGCGACGGAGGCGGACAAGCCGGGAATGTTCCCAGTTCAGTGACCTGGCAGCCATCACGCTCCTCGCTCTACCGGTGACTACTATCACACACCCGGCTAACAGGTGCCAGCACAGCCACTGCCTTGGGCTCTGTCTTGATGGTTTCGCTATATAATATCACACATTCCGTCTAATTACCTCTGATTTCCAATCATACTGTGTTAAGACGGTAGTAAAGTTTATTCAGTAATTTAATCGAAAAATATGCCATCAAGAACGGTGTCACCTGGCTCTCACTCGCTGCCCTCCCCACTTCACACTTACTTAACACAATTATATACCAGATTTTAATCAGTTTTTTTGCAGTCTACAGCTGTAACTGATTACTGAGCAGCTTGCGCCCACAGGTGACTTGAGCCTCTGTGATCGACGCCCCACAGGAACACGCTACCTGCTTGATGGGGTTCTGGGAGTTGTACTACTCCCCAAGCCCGGCCCGAGGCCGGGCTTGACTTGTGAGTTTGGTCCACCAGGCTGTCGCTTGGAGCGGCCCGCAGACCCACATATCCACCACAGCCCGGTTGGTCTGGCACTTTTTTTTTTTTTTTTTTTTTTTTAGAAAACAATCGTGCCGGACCAATCGGGCTGTGAGCATAAATCCAATGTGGATATTAGCCAGATTTAAAGATTATAACTTTTTGTAGTAATATGTGAAGCAAACACGACGGGTGGCGGGTGCTGGCAACACTACACACACAAAACAAGGTCGTAGCTCTTTCGATTAAGGCAGTGTCTCGAATCCTCTCGGACTTAGGTTCGAACCCTCGTTACGGCCCTTGTGGATTTGTTCATTTGATCAGAGATATTAGAAAGAATTTTTTTAGTGTCAGAGTGGTTGACAAATGGAATGCATTAGGAAGTGATTTTTAATTTTAATTTTGCCCAGAGGGGCGAGTTTATTGGGCAGCGCCACTCATCTTGTGAGTGAACATACCGCCATAGCAGAATGTACAACACTCCCCAATCGCTGACTCCATACACAGTTTCAAGTGTAGATATGATAGATCCCAGTAGGCTAAGCAACCTGTACACCTGTTGATTGACGGTTGAGAGGCGGGACCAAAGAGCCAGAGCTCAACCCCCGCAAGCACAATTAGGGAAGTACACACACACACCATCGTGGCCCCCTGCAAGCTGCCTCGATTCATAACTTGAACAGCAACTACGACAAAGCGTTGGACGTTTAAATACAAAACTGCTCGATGGGGTTCTGGATGGATTTTAGTTGGTGGATTTTCGCTCCCATTAGGTGGGAGGCGCAACTCTAGAGCTATATCTTGCTCACGAAACAGTCGCGAAAGCGCGCGAAAGCGCACAATTTCCCAGAGACTAAAAGAGTCATTGTCCAATATCATGAGCCCGTCCGCACGCTCGTCTACAGCTATTGATTACCCATAAACTCGTAGCCAGCAATACTTTCCAATACAATCGCTAACGTATAACATTCATTATTACTTCTTCGCGACCTTTCTCGTCCAGGTATTTTCATAGACTCTTGGAAGAGAAAAGTAAACATATAATTGGAACAATTCCAGTAATGAGTGCGCCTGCTGAACCGAACAGCCATCAGGGGCTGAGGACTAAATATAAACTGCCAGCTTCCTGTTCTGGGAACCTGACGCAACAGCTGACGAAGCTGTGTGACAGGTGGTCTAGCCGCCACGGATAGCAACCAGGTGATTCCTATCCCTGAACCACTTGGGTTTCTGTACTATTACCGTAAATTCTATACATCCCGCGGGGGTTGGACACCCTGCATGCTGCTCCACACTGCCCAACTGCCTTCCCATACACACTGACTCGTCCCCCGCGCTGCACCCCCATGCAACACCCACAGTGCACCCCCCATGCAACACCCCTCAGTGCAACCCCCCATGCAACACCCACAGTACACCCCCCTCCATGCAACACCCCTCAGTGCAACCCCCCATGCAACACCCACAGTGCACCCCCCATGCAACACCCCCCCATGAGTGCACCCCCCATGCAACACCCACAGTGCACCCCCCATGCAACACCCACAGTGCACCCCCCCATGCAACACCCACAGTGCACCCCCCCCTCCCCCCATGCCAGCTGTCCCAACACATTTTGCCTGCCTTGAGTACCAGATGAGAAGGATGGCGGGGGACCATTAAGACTTACAAGTACCAGGAACTAATGTTGCACAAGGGTCGGCCACCCGACAACCCACATTACCAGAGAATCAAGACAATACTTTCCACTTGCAGCGCACGTCCACCCACCAGTCAGTTATTATTGTGTGTTCTGCCAATACTTTATTAAACGATTATATGAATTACAATAATTTATCAACTTACAAAGTTAGTGTGCCTGTAGTGGACTTCCTGAGTTGTTCTTCCTAAGTTTATGAAGAATAAATCTAGAGTATTTTCGTCCCTAGTTGGCTCTGGTAAAACCGAAAATGTTAAATGGAAAGCATCAATAAAACAGTAAAATTACTCTACCGAAAGAAAAATATAACAATTTTAAGAGTAATCATGTCGGAAGAACACAAAGTAGCTGTCATAACTACAAGGAAAATAACAAGATGGATAACAAGAAGGTTTCAAACAAGAGATGTCAGATTAGTGTTGATACTTCCCTCCTTCTAAAGCTGCTGACCTGGACGACGGCCAGCAACATGACCTCAGGGAGGAATCCAATGAATGGATTCCAATGAATCCATTCATTCATTGGCTGAGAATGAATCCCAATCCATTCTCAGCCCTCGTGAGAATGGATTGGGAAGGACTACAAATCTACTCTATCAATGGTTAGGTTAGGGTTACTTTAGATTACAGGATTGGTTTGGTTTGGTTTCAGGAGTTGTTCTACTCCCCAAGCCTGGTCCGAGGCCAGGCTTGACTTGAGAGTTTGGTCCACCAGGTTGTTGCTTGGAGCGGCCCGCAAGCCCACATACCCACCACAGCCCGGCTGGTCCGGCATTTCTTGGAGAAAACTATCTAGTTTTCAGATGTCCACGGTTGTTCCGGCAATATTTTTTATGCTCGCTGGGAGGATGTTGAACCAACCCGTCCTCTTAAAAAGAACGTCACTTTTGGCCCGTATGCGCACTATGGCCAAATTTGGACGTAATTTGAAATGAAATCGACTCACAAAAGTGACGTTCTGTTCCGTTTTCTATTTGAGTCGTCCGGCGTACGCGCAGAGGTTTTAAGAGGACACTTTAAATTAACGTTTTTCATAACGTTTTGAAACTTTATGAGAATTTCCTGCCCACCTAACCTATCAGAGGACCCTTAACTTACTGTTGTTGAAAAAAAAATCCCAAATTTATTTTCATTTTTTTCAATTTCAAATTACGTCCAAATACGGCCATACGGGCAAACGGCCAAAAGCGACGTTCGTTTTAAGAGGACAGGTTGGTTGAACAACCGCGGACCTCTGATGTTTATACAGTGTTCTCTGATTGTGCCTATGGCACCCCTGCTCTTCACTGGTTCTATTCTGCATTTTCTTCCATATCTTTCACTCCAGTACGTTGTTATTTTACTGTGTAGATTTGGGACCTGGCCCTCCAGTATTTTCCACGTGTATATTATTTAATATCTCTCGTCTCCTTCCTAGTGAGTACATTTGGAGAGCTTTGAGACGATCCCAATAATTTACGTGCTTTATCGCGTCTATGTATGCTGTATATGTTCTCTGTACTCCCTCTATTTCAGCAATCTCTCCTGCTCTGAAGGGGAAAGTGAGCACTGAGCAGTACTCGAGACGGGACAACACAAGTGACTTGAAGAGTACTAACATTGTGATGGGATCCTTGGATTTGAAGGTTCTCGTAATCCAGAGCTATAAAATCCAAAAATCAGTTACAAAATCAGAGTTCCAAATCCACATACATAAATAACACCACACGAGACTAGAAGGCATGGCAGAAAGGGCCAAATAGCCCCGTTGCAAAGAAGAGGTGCAATAGGTACGCTGAGAGAATTCTGTCAACATCAGAAGGCCCAAGACTTTTCAACACACTTCCTCTAAGCATAAGGGACATAACTGGCCGACCTTAGAATATCTAATTAACTGGACGTCACACTGCGTGCAGCAGCAACGTCTAACAGTCTAGTTGACCAGACGGGGAACTAGAAGGGAAGGGAACTATCAAGGGAGAAGCGCCAAGCCATTAGGACTATATAGCACTTGGAAGGGGTCAGGATAAGGGTTGGGGATGGGACGGTGGGTAGGGAATGGTGCCCAACCTCTTGGACGGTCGGGGATTGAACACCGACCTGCATGAAGCGAGATCGTCGCTCTACCGTCCAGCCCAAGTGGTGGACGGAAAACCAGAAGGCCTGGACAGAGACCGGGCCGCAGGGACATTGATTCACCGAACCACGACAAGAATTTAAACAGTATTTAAATAGTGGGGTCCCTGGATTTGGAGTCGTACCTTAAACGCATTGTTATCGCAACGTTTCGTGACGTCTGTCCATATTTTGACAACATTATGATTCAAATCGTGTCTAATAACATAACATAATACCAACAGAAGAAATGTTTCCGTGGAAGGGAAAGCCAGAGATAAGACGTAATGGCAACACACACACCACAAATTATGAACAATGGCACAACCACAGGCAACACTTCAACCACAAACAATAACAAAACAAAGTTTAAAACATGACAAACACCACAAGCAGGAAAATCATGAGCGAAAACAGCGCTAATAACAGCAAGAACGGGAAGACTTATTCCCAGCAATGTTCTGAGCAACAACAACAACAGCCTGAGCAATATGGTGGTGGTGGTTATGGTGTTGTGGTTATGGTGTTGTGGTTATGGTGTTGTGGTTATAGTGTTGTGGTTATGGTGTTGTGGTTATGGTGTTGTGGTTATGGTGTTGTGGTTATGGTGGCAGCAGCGGCAATATCTACAACACACCGCCAACAGCCTAAACAAAGTATCTAGCACCATTGATTGCTTCGGTTGCATTCCTTGCGAGTATATTTAGATCAGTATATCGATGAAAGTATATCTAGGCGAGTAAACTGCTACTCATACCAGGGTTGTGTGTGTGTGTTGTAGTGACTGAAGAGGACGGCTACAGACCCACACCCACCTTGTACAGCACACGTCAACACCAACTCTTAAATGTACACAACTGCAAAAAGTGTTAGACACCCACGTCTCCGATTTGCCAAGACCTCGAATTCCGGTGACCTCTATATTGTCTTATAACGGCACATTACAACGGAACTTTTTTTGGTATAAAACGGCTTGTGTGCCAAATAGAAACAAAAAACATTGAAGGCTTGACAACTGGAGGAAGCTCCATGGGACACACCAGTAACACCAGCACACTATGGCCACAACCAGGTCACTCCCCAGCGTCAACACCCTCCACTCGCCCTACCACGCCTGTGCACTACCACCACAGTACTAACACCACAAGTCTACAGTGGACAACGGACTCAAGGGTGACGTAAGTGTCTACTATCTAGTCTTCACTTCACGTCTTCACTCTGCCACCGCCGCCGCCATCACCCTACACTTCCAACACTTCCTTGCTAAAACCTTTGTTTCTGCTGCCTTTCCAGAAAAGAACTCGCCATGTCATATTATGAAGTACAGAAGCTGTGGGAAAACCCTTAGATATCACAAAAAAAGTTAACAGAGCAACGGGAGTGCAAACCCCACAAGAAATGGAGCTACGGAAACAGACAATCAGCGGAAAAAATAGAGAACTGTTGACCCTGCAACACCACAACATAATTAATCACAACGAATTATTTGCTGAAAACAACGCCTAAGAGAGAGAACTAAGTATGAGGACCTGAAATCCTCATACAATAATTTACACGTGGCAAATAGTTGAGGGGGCTGGTCCCAAACCTGCACACAGAAATAACACCACATGAGACCAGAAGGCATGGCAGGATGTGCAGAATAACCCCGTTGAAAAGCAGAGGTGCAATAAGTACTCAGAAAGTACTCTATCAACATTAGAGGCCCGACACTGTTCGACACGCTTCCACTACACATAAAGGGCATAACTGGCCGACCCCTCACAGTGTCCAAGAGAGAACTGGATAAGCACTTTTAAAGGATACCTGATCAACCAGACTGTGATTCATACGTCAGGCTGCGAGCAGCCTGAATGACCAGTCCAGCAACCAGGAGGCCTAGTCGAGGTCCGGGCTGCGGGGCTGTTGATGCCCGAAAGCTACACAACGTAGACACAGGTAGACATAAGGTAGACATAAGGTAGACACAAGGTAGGTAGACCCTGGCGTTAAGCACCGGAAGGAAGGAAAGGTAAGGTGTTCAGGAGCCACAGTGTTGCCCTGTGTGGTCAGCGCCGCGGCTCTCGCCACACCCCAGACTAGTCCAATGTTATTAGGGGGCCGGGAAACGAAAAAATATTCGAATATAAAAATTATTTTAAAATTTTATACAAATCTCCACTTATTTAGCATCACCGTCGTAAACATTTCATCCCAATATGTTAAAAAGTGGATTATATATGATTTAAACAAAATACCGTTCTGATGATAAGGACAACAGCTCCTATTAACTGGAACTGAGGGATAATGTAGTGATAAATAGATGCAAGCACCTGCCCGACGCACAAAGAAGAAGAATAGTAGTAAGGACGGTCCATAAAGTGGATATGCAACTGGTGCCTTTCTAGCAGTAGCGTAACACAAATAATAATAATGTTATTATGCTGTATTTTGTTATATATCATAACATTGCCCAATGTCAATAACTTTTACTTCCACCAATGTCCAACAATTTTATTTCTCCTTTGTTTATAATCTGGTTTTGTTGGAACATTTATCATGTGGATTAAACATACAAAAATTGTGTGTGAGGAGGTTCTAGCTAATAGTTTTCCGGCCCCTTACAAACAGGACGAAGACAGGTGACGAGAGCACACGCGCGCGAGAGAGCAAGAGAGAGAGAGAGAGAGCAAGAGAGAGAGAGAGAGAGAGCAAGAGAGAGAGAGAGAGAGCAAGAGAGAGAGAGAGAGCAAGAGAGAGAGAGAGAGAGAGCAAGAGAGAGAGAGAGAGAGCAAGAGAGAGAGAGAGAGAGCAAGAGAGAGAGAGAGAGAGCAAGAGAGAGAGAGAGAGAGCAAGAGAGAGAGAGAGAGAGGAGAGAGAGAGAGAGAGCAGAGAGAAGAGAGAGAGAGAGAGAGCAAGAGAGAGAGAGAGAGAGCAAGAGAGAGAGGGAGAGAGCAAGAGAGAGAGAGAGAGAAAGAGAGAGAGAGAGAGAGAGGGAGAGAGCAAGAGAGAGAGAGAGGGAGAGAGCAAGAGAGAGAGGGAGAGAGCAAGAGAGAGAGAGAGAGAGCAAGAGAGAGAGGGAGAGAGCAAGAAGAGAGAGAGAGAGAGAGAGAGAGAGAGAGAGAGCAAGAGAGAGAGAGAGAGAGAGAGAGAGAGAGAGAGAGAGAGAGAGAGAGAGAGAGAGAGAGAGAGAGAGAGAGAGAGAGAGAGAGAGAGAGAGAGAGAGAGAGCAGAGAGAGAGAGAGAGAGAGCAGAGAGAGAGAGAGAGAGAGAGAGAGAGAGAGAGAGAAGAGAGAGAGAGAGAGAGCAAGGCGAGAGAGAGAGAGAGAGCAAGAGAGAGAGAGAGAGAGCAAGAGAGAGAGGAGAGAGAGCAAGAGAGAGAGAGAGAGAGCAAGAGAGAGAGAGAGAGAGCAGAGAGAGAGAGAGAGAGAAGAGAGAGAGAGGAGAGAGCAGAGAGAGAGAGAGAGAGAGAGAGAGAGAGAGAGAGAGAGAGAAGAGAGAGAGAGAGAGAGCAGAGAGAGAGAGAGAGAGAGAGAGAGCGCAGAGAGAGAGAGAGAGCAGAGAGAGAGAGAGAGAGAGAGAGCAGAGAGGGAGAGAGCAAGAGAGAGAGAGAGAGAGCAAGAGAGAGAGAGAGCAAGAGAGAGAGAAGAGAGAGAGAGGAGAGAGCAGAGAGAGAGAGAGAGAGAGAGAGAGAGAGAGAGAGAGAGAGAGAGAGAGCAAGAGAGAGAGAGAGAGAGCAGAGAGAGAGAGAGAGAGCAAGAGAGGGAGAGAGCAAGAGAGGGAGAGAGCAAGAGAGGGAGAGAGCAAGAGAGGGAGAGAGCAAGAGAGGGAGAGAGCAAGAGAGGGAGAGAGCAAGAGAGGGAGAGAGCAAGAGAGGGAGAGAGCAAGAGAGGGAGAGAGCAAGAGAGGGAGAGAGCAGAGAGAGAGAGGGAGAGCAAGAGAGGGAGAGAGCAGCAAGAGAGGGAGAGAGAAGCAAGAGAGGGGGAGAGCAAGAGAGGGAGAGAGCAAGAGAGGGAGAGAGCAAGAGAGGGAGAGAGCAAGAGAGGGAGAGAGCAAGAGAGGGAGAGAGCAAGAGAGGGAGAGAGCAAGAGAGGGAGAGCAAGAGAGGGAGAGCAAGAGTGTCCGAGTCAGAGCGAGAGAGAGAGAGAGCGCGAGGGCTCGAAAGAGAGATATGACAGGTTGGATAATAAGAACCCTTCAAGCAAGATCCAAGACCAGTTTATGATACTTTTCAAGACCCTAGAGCTCTCAAGTGTAGAATACTATTGCACACTAACGGCCCCATTCACAGCAGAAGTTGCTGACCTGGAGAACGTGCCAAGATCTTTTAATGTCCGCATCGTAGGTGAGAGTTGATAATAATTTACACTTTGGGGAAAACATTGGAGGAATTGGTTCTAAATCTGCTCACAAATCATTTCTGAGAAGACCAATTTCAACGTCACCGGAGCATCAAGCAGGAGGCCGGGCCGCGGGGACATTGATCCATGGAACCAACATAAGGTAGACACAGAGCTTGGAGAAAACGCTTCCACTTGTCACTGTCAGACCGGATTGAGCACACACCAGCCACGAACGTCCTCGGTATACACCCACACGGACGTGGCACGTCCTCGGTATACACACACACACGGACGTGGCACGTCCTCGGTATACACACACACACGGACGTGGCACGTCCTCGGTATACACACACACACACACACACACACACGGACGTGGCACGTCCTCGGTACACACACACACACGGACGTGGCACGTCCTCGGTATACACACACACGGACGTGGCACGTCCTCGGTATATACACACACACGGACGTGGCACGTCCTCGGTATATACACACACACGGACGTGGCACGTCCTCGGTATATACACACACACACACACACGGACGTGGCACGTCCTCGGTATACACACACACACACACGGACGTGGCACGTCCTCGGTATACACACACACACACGGACGTGGCACGTCCTCGGTATACACACACACACACAGACGTGGCACGTCCTCGGTATACACGCACACACACACGGACGTGGCACGTCCTCGGTATACACACACACACACGGACGTGCCACGTCCTCGGTATACACACACACGGACGTGGCACGTCCTCGGTATACACACACACACACGGACGTGGCACGTCCTCGGAATACACACACACACGGACGTGGCACGTCCTCGGTATACACACACACACACACACACGGACGTGGCACGTCCTCGGTATACACACACACACGGACGTGGCACGTCCTCGGAATTCACACACACACACACGGACGTGGCACGTCCTCGGTATACACACACACACACACGGACGTGGCACGTCCTCGGTATACACACACACACACACACACACGGACGTGGCACGTCCTCGGTATACACACACACACACACACGGACGTGGCACGTCCTCGGTATACACACACACACACACACACGGACGTGGCACGTCCTCGGTATACACACACACACGGACGTGGCACGTCCATGGTATACACACACACACACACACACACGGACGTGGCACGTCCTCGGTATACACACACACGGACGTGGCACGTCCTCGGTACACACACGGACGTGGCACGTCCTCGGTACACACACACACACGGACGTGGCACGTCCTCGGTACACACACACACACACACACGGACGTGGCACGTCCTCGGTATACACACACACACACACGGACGTGGCACGTCCTCGGTACACACACACACGGACGTGGCACGTCCTCGGTACACACACACACACGGACGTGGCACGTCCTCGGTACACACACACACACACGGACGTGGCACGTCCTCGGTACACACACACGGACGTGGCACGTCCTCAGTATACACACACGGACGTGGCACGTCCTCAGTATACACACACGGACGTGGCACGTCCTCAGTATACACACACGGACGTGGCACGTCCTCAGTATACACACACGGACGTGGCACGTCCTCAGTATACACACACACACGGACGTGGCACGTCCTCAGTATACACACACGGACGTGGCACGTCCTCAGTATACACACACACGGACGTGGCACGTCCTCAGTATACACACACACACGGACGTGGCACGTCTTCAGTATACACACACACACGGACGTGGCACGTCCTCGGTACACACACACACACACGGACGTGGCACGTCCTCGGTATACACACACACACACACGGACGTGGCACGTCCTCGGTACACACACACACACACACGGACGTGGCACGTCCTCGGTACACACACACACACGGACGTGGCACGTCCTCGGTACACACACACACACACACACACACACGGACGTGCCACGTCCTCGGTACACACACACACGGACGTGGCACGTCCTCGGTATACACACACACACACACACGGACGTGGCACGTCCTCGGTATACACACACGGACGTGGCACGTCCTCGGTATACACACACACACACGGACGTGGCACGTCCTCGGTATACACACACACACACGGACGTGGCACGTCCTCGGTATACACACACACACACGGACGTGGCACGTCCTCGGTATACACACACACACACGGACGTGGCACGTCCTCGGTATACACACACACACACGGACGTGGCACGTCCTCGGTATACACACACACGGACGTGGCACGTCCTCGGTATACACACACACGGACGTGGCACGTCCTCGGTATACACACACACGGACGTGGCACGTCCTCGGTATACACACACACGGACGTGGCAGGTCCTCGGTATACAGACACACGGACGTGGCACGTCCTCGGTATACACACACACGCGGACGTGGCACGTCCTCAGTATACACACACACGCGGACGTGGCACGTCCTCAGTATACACACACACGGACGTGGCACGTCCTCAGTATACACACACACGGACGTGGCACGTCCTCAGTATACACACACACGGACGTGGCACGTCCTCCGTATACACACACACGGACGTGGCACGTCCTCCGTATACACACACACACGGACGTGGCACGTCCTCAGTATACACACACACACGGACGTGGCACGTCCTCAGTATACACACACACACGGAAGTGGCACGTCCTCAGTATACACACACGGACGTGGCACGTCCTCAGTATACACACACACGGACGTGGCACGTCCTCAGTATACACACACACGGACGTGGCACGTCCTCAGTATACACACAATGACGTGGCACGTCCTCAGTATACACACACACGGACGTGGCACGTCCTCAGTATACACACACACGGACGTGGCACGTCCTCAGTATACACACACACGGACGTGGCACGTCCTCAGTATACACACACACGGACGTGGCACGTCCTCAGTATACACACACGGACGTGGCACGTCCTCAGTATACACACACGGACGTGGCACGTCCTCAGTATACACACACGGACGTGGCACGTCCTCAGTATTCACACACGGACGTGGCACGTCCTCAGTACACACACACGGACGTGGCACGTCCTCAGTATACACACACGGACGTGGCACGTCCTCAGTACACACACACGGACGTGGCACGTCCTCAGTATACACACACGGACGTGGCACGTCCTCAGTATACACACACGGACGTGGCACGTCCTCAGTATACACACACGGACGTGGCACGTCCTCAGTATACACACACGGACGGGCACGTCCTCAGTATACACACACGGACGTGGCACGTCCTCAGTATACACACACGGACGTGGCACGTCCTCAGTATACACACACGGACGTGGCACGTCCTCAGTATACACACACGGACGTGGCACGTCCTCAGTATACACACACGGACGTGGCACGTCCTCAGTATACACACACACACGGACGTGGCACGTCCTCAGTATACACACACACACGGACGTGGCACGTCCTCAGTATACACACACACACGGACGTGGCACGTCCTCAGTATACACACACACACGGACGTGGCACGTCCTCAGTATACACACACACACGGACGTGGCACGTCCTCAGTATACACACACACACGGACGTGGCACGTCCTCAGTATACACACACACACGGACGTGGCACGTCCTCAGTATACACACACGGACGTGGCACGTCCTCAGTATACACACACACGGACGTGGCACGTCCTCAGTATACACACACACACGGACGTGGCACGTCCTCAGTATACACACACACACGGACGTGGCACGTCCTCAGTATACACACACACACGGACGTGGCACGTCCTCAGTATACACACACACGGACGTGGCACGTCCTCAGTATACACACACACACACACACACACACACGGAAGTGGCACGTCCTCAGTATACACACACACGGACGTGGCACGTCCTCAGTATACACACACACACGGACGTGGCACGTCCTCAGTATACACACACACACGGACGTGGCACGTCCTCAGTATACACACACACAGACGTGGCACGTCCTCAGTATACACACACACACACACGGACGTGGCACGTCCTCAGTATACACACACACGGACGTGGCACGTCCTCAGTATACACACACACACGGACGTGGCACGTCCTCAGTATACACACACACACACGGACGTGGCACGTCCTCAGTATACACACACGGACGTGGCACGTCCTCAGTATACACACACACGGACGTGGCACGTTCTCAGTATACACACACACACGGACGTGGCACGTCCTCAGTATACACACACACACGGACGTGGCACGTCCTCAGTATACACACACATACACATGGGCGACGCAGTGTGCGTATACAGGGATAACAAAAGCAGGCTGGAGTAACGTGTGGTCACCGAATCCAACATACGCCGGGTGACGCAAGGAGACGCCGGGTGACGCAAGGAGACGCCGGGTGACGCAAGGAGACGCCGGGAGGAAGGCAAGAGAAGTGAAAGTGGGGCGGGCAGGGGCACCTCAACCCTCCCTTGAACTCTCCAGGTCAGCCAGATGCCACCAGCGCGCACCTTCCCAGGCCACCAGTCCTGGCTCACACTTCACATGAAAAGAAACACTATTTAATTTAGATAAACTTTATACAGTTGTTAACTTGGTTATCTTGAGATGATTTCGGGATTTTTTTTTAGTGTCCCCGCGACCCGGTCCTCGACCAGGCCTCCACCCCCCGGAAGCAGCCCGTGACAGCTGACTACAACCCAGGTACCTATTTTACTGCTAGGTAACAGGGGCATAGGGTGAAAAACTCTGCCCATTGTTTCTCGCCGGCGCCTGGGATCGAACCCAGGATCACAAGTACAGCGTGCTGTCCGCTCGGCCGACCGGCTCCCTCGCGTGGTCTGGCATTTCTTGCAGGAAACTTACTAAATTGTGCATGAAGTCCTCTTTTGTTCCAGCATTATTTCTTATAATGGCTAGGAGAGTACTGAAACGCAGTGAACCTCTGATGTCCAAACAGTGCTCTCTGATTTTGCCGATGGCACCTCTACTCTGCAGTGACTGGTCTGCATTTCCAAATATTTTGTGATTATTGTTTCCGCCGAGTACACGGAGCTACTAATTACGCCAATACATAGCGGTATATACTGAAATATTTACCAACTGCAAACGGGACTAGGGCAGGGTTCCGTACCCTGAGAGCCGGAATGAATACTATATATTTTACTCCGGTGTTTATCACAAAAAAACGTTTAAATATAATTGTGTTAAATGTAAATTGTCATTAATACTAATCAACTAAATGAAATTAGTTGATATTATTAACATCTTTATTGACAAAATTAATTACAATTTTGCCTAATCTGAGGATTTCAATTAAATCTTATTAAAGTGAGGATAATGCTGGTATTCACTGTCACGGTGGACAGAGGGTCATACACAAGACAATAGGTCTAAACTAGCACATATATATATGTATCATGGTCTCGATCAATGTTTTAATGTATATGTAAAAACAACTTTCTATTGTGCACTGCCACACAAGGGCAGGGATGGGATCATAAGTGATGTAGCTTAGAAGTAATAAGTAAAATTGTTTTTCATTCTTTAAAATGGACAAGAAAAATTTGGATAAATTGTTAGGATGTCGTCCAGAACACCTGAGATTAGTGTGGTAAGACCGGAGGTGAGGAATGGCTCACCACTGGGGCCAACAATCAACAAACGTTCACACCCTACCAAAAGACATGGGACAAATATCCAAATAATTTATATAACAATGATTCTAGTGAACTCGCCGATAATTGTAATACGCGTGGAGCTGCACAATCCACTGAGCGAGGCTACTAAAACCTCCGATCTCGAGAGCTCACAGATGCACTTCCGCTCGCGTTAATCTCCGCGAATCTCCGTGAGGTCCGTGAATCTCTGCTGGTCAAGTGACCTACAGGTCCTCAGTCAGGCCTCCCGGTGACGCCACAGTCTCCAGGGGGGGGGGGGCTCAAAGTGGTCACTCACGTCTCGTGACCTCAGCCAGCCAATCACCAGCCTGCTAGCACCCTCACGGTCTTGGCGCCAACCCGACAGGGGCGTCGCCATTTTGTATGTACTAGGGTCGTCAGCCCCCTTACCCGCAAAACTTAAAATTGACGATGTCTCCACAAATACCTTAACTTCTCAGTTGCCTCCTGTATCAAACTATTCCCTGTGTCTTAAGGAACTTGCAAGGTATGAAGATATAACCTTTTACGCTGGAACATGGGAGAAATAGGAGAGGGCACCGCAACAGTATACATTTGTATGTATACATGTGTATGTATTATATGGGCACGTGTGTGGTAGAATACGCCTTACTCACTTGTCTGCACGAATATAACGCCACCAATCTTACCACCCGCTCACCCACCTGCAAAAATAATTATAATATATATATATAATATACATATTATAGGTACAAACACATGAGCCCAACTACTAATGGTTTACAAGTATTTGGTGCAAGTGGTAATGGTAATAATTACATAATAACTAGTAATTAGTAATAACAGTGTGTATAACAGAGTATCCTCCAGCCAGGGCGCCACACACACACACACACACACACACACTAAACAAACAACTTGGCCGTGTATTAAATAAAGCAGACACACGAAAATAACTGAAAATAACATAATACGATACGATAAACAGTGGAAGACCACAATCCCATTCGGGAACCTAAATATGGAGACATTCAGATAACTAAGCCGTAAACCACCAACAAGAAACTATTTCTAGTGTGAAGACCCTGCTTTGATGGGGTTCTGGGAGGTCTTCTATTCCCTAAGTCCGGCCCGAGGCCAGGCTTGACTTGTGAAAGCTTGGTCCACCAGGCTGTTGCTTGGAGCGGCCCACACATCCACCACAGCCCGGTTGGTCCCATCCTGAATACCTGACCTTAAATCACGATGAACCTTAAAAGATACATATGCTTGAAACGAGGTTCATCAGGGGACTATGTTGAATGGGACGAGCGAATGATTGATTGATGAAGATTAAACCACCCAAGAGGTGGCATGGGCATGAATAGTCCGTCTGACTGCCCTAGACACACCCTACGGAGATAAGCGACCCACTGTGCCAACCCCCACACCCCAGCTTCCCATGGCCTGCATGACCAGTGACCCCTGCCACCCCACCCGACGCTGCACGTCACCCTACGTGCGCAACCTCTACTCCCAGGAGCGTTAAGGTGTCAATAAGTCAACGGGATTAATGCCGAATCCTCTTACCTCCTGCACGGTACTAATCCCAGAAGCAAGCGCCGACACCGAACGGTCTGTAACATTAGCTTTAAACCCTCTTCGTGAAAGATTTGATTAGCCGAGAGCCTGGCAAAGAGAAGTGGTCCCCAGGAGCATCTACACACTCCAGCAGCTCATCCACTGGCGCCTCCTGCCTATCACTCCCTGCTAGTCCGCCGCACGCGGGGACCAGAAGGGCGCGGGCGACGCGCATTAGCTGATGATGTTGAGCACAGTCACGGGCCCGGTGGCGGGACTACGCTGGCGGGGGAGGCAGCATTTGCATTTTCATCTTGGGCTGGTATCCCCAGGGTATTATCACTACCCCACACATCCCTTAAGAGCAACACACGCGTTCATACCCAAGTATATTTTGGAGCACGTAGTCACGACCAGGCAAGCAAAACACGCACTGAAGATATGTTGGCTTTAAGACGAACTACCAACATTATTCTTAAGTACCACAAACGCTAGGCCTTGTTTGTAAGACAAAAGTAATTAAGAGATGTTGCAACATTACAACATGCCAACAACGACCACCTGGTGATCAACACCACAAGAATGGTCGCGTAATCCTTGCTCCACACGTGAGTGTGGCTACATACATACATACACACACACACACACACACACACACACACACACACACACACACACACACACACACACACACCCTAATGACGAGGCCACCCACGCCCAACACTGCCTTCACAGGCACCGCCGTAGTGGGGAGTAGTGTATGTGTATGCAGGATGTAGTATGTAGTCTATATGCTGCATGATAACTGCTGCTGCAACAAGTGTTGACCGCAGCATTCTACAGCAACACCTACCCAAACTGCAGAAATGGTGTAATGGTCAACAATTTTCATCCCAGGCAAATTCAAGTTAATGAAGACTAGTGTTGAGAGACAGCCCGAGCAACAACACAATAGAGACAGAATGCGATGACAATCTCGGGGTAGATGGATATAATACCTTAGCCCGACACCGGACGCTTCAAAACATGCCAAGGGACAGATGTAACGCTGGCAAACTTCACGAAAACGATCAGCAACTGCGACAAAGCTTTACTTCAAGACGGGTATTGAAGTACACTTCCATAAACTAAATGGTCAATAGAATGCCAGGGTATTGTAAATCAGTTTATTCAGGTGAAGATTGCACTCTGTGAGAATCCTGCTATTGTTTTTCTTCACTAATTCTTGGATACTTTGAGAAATGTTTTAAAGGGCACAACTTGGGTCATTTTCAACTTGCAATCTACTTCGCTGCTTAGTTTTCCCTTGCAACAGAGTTGAAAAGCCTGGCTTACACAATATGTCGATAAATGGAAACGATGCATGAACCTGTCACTTTTGGGAAGGCATCGCACATCAAGGGCCAAAATTTTGCGACCGATTTCTCATCTAACCGTTCTCTTGCTCCCGAGTCGGTCTTCAGCTGCAGAAATTCATCTTCCAAATACACAGGAAAATCACAATAACGTGACACATGAGAAAATAATTGACGCAGGACGGGGATAGTACCAGCGTCCTGGGTAACCCAAGGCCTTAACCCAAGGCCTTAACCCAAGGCCTTAACCCATGGACCTTGACATGCTGAGACCATCATAACCTGGGATGCTATATACACCCGGGTCCACTAGCAGTCTGGCGGCACCAAGGTGGTAGAAGTTAACGCAAGTTTTACACACAACTCGCACACACACTGGTGTAGGTGATGGAGTTCTCCATCACCTACACCAGAGTATATGCGGGTTGTGTGTAAAACTTGCGTTGGCTAAGCTTGGCTTATTAGGCAAATCAGGCCTTGCATAGTAGGCCAAGAATTGCGTTCTGGCTCCTAGGTATAACATTATATATATAAAATAGTGTATATATATATATATATTATATGAAAGATGATAAACATGTCATCTATAAACATCCATATATGTTGAAAAACGCGTGAGAAATCTTACAACACTCGCAGCTCCCTGGGAGAGAGAGCAGGCTATAGCTTAGTTACCAAACACACACACCGTGTCAGCAAGGCGGACAGCCCGCCTGCTATCATAACTCTTACTGCATTTCCCGTTTATAAACATTTTTCTTCTGCACGTTCATCTTTATTACTAAAAAACCATCCTCCCTCCTTCCCAGCCTCCCTATCTGTCTATAGTCCGTTACTATGACAACCGCAGCAAACATCCCGGGTTGTGTGTGCATCATTATGTTCCTGGGAACTGCTCTCGACTCCTTGCTCACCTGGACCAGTCCTGGTCATTCCTCTCCCCTGGCCCAGCCTCTTAACACTATCTTCTTCTGGCTACATAATTATTACTATTGGGCCTCGTAGTACAGTGGTCTTCGTTCCCGACTCAGTGATCCAGAGTTAGTTTCCTTTCACCTAATGTCTCTCTTCTAGAAAACTCGTCCTACCTGCTTGATGGGGTTCTAGGAGTTGTTCTATTCCCCAAGCCCGGCCCGAGGCCATGCTTGACTTGTGAGAGTTTGGTCCACCAGGCTGTTACTTGAAGCGGCCCGCAGGCCCTCATATCCACCACAGTCCGGTTGGTCCGGCACTCCTTGGAGAATATTATCTAGTTTTCTCTTGAAGATGTCCACAGTTGTTCCGGCAATATTTCTAATACTCGCTGGGAGGATGTTGAACAACCGCGGACCTCTGATGTTTATACAGTGATCGTGCCTATGGCACCCTGCTCTTCACTTCCTAGAAGTTTTGCTGCTCTTCTTAACGCCTTGTTCTGCACGTTGATTTTTTTCTAGATAGTGATACTGGAGGGAGATGCAGCTAGACTACGGCATTACTTAAGCAAGTAATTATCAAAAGACGGCGCCACGCGAGCCTTGTTTAAGTGAAGCTGCATGTTCATGCCTAGAGTATAGAACCTTCTCAGTTGCCTACGGCTGTTTTTGCTTTGTTTATTCTGTCATTTAATTGAATTTTAGTTCCCGATCTATTTATCTGGAGTCCAGCATTCTGCCACACTCGTATATTGAATAGACTGGTTGTCAAGGATAATGGGCTCTGAGTTTCGTTTTGCAATGTTTATTATTTGGAACTTGTTTGTTGGTGCCTTTTTGACCATTGCCTTTAATAAAAAAAAAGTTAATGAATCTCATTGGCAGTTTGGTTTTGTTGGCCAGTAGTACCTTTAAATGCCTAAATCTGTATTCTCTCGAGAGCAGGAATGAGAGATACATAATTTACTCGTGGAAAATTGTAGAGGGGCTGGTCCGAAACCTGCACACAGAAATAACACCACATGAGACCAGAAGGCATGGCAGGATGTGCAGAATGCCCCCGTTGAAGAGCAAAGCTGCAATCGGTACTGTGAGAGAACTCTATCAACATCAGAGGCCCGAGACTGTTCAACACGCTTCCACTACACATAAGATGTATAACTGGCCGACCCCCTCACAGTGTTCAAGAGAGAACTTGATAAACACCCCAAAGAATACCTGATCACCATCGGTACAGCCCCGCTCCTGTGCCAGGTAAGTCCACACTGAGCTCACCATAGCCCGTGCTACTTGGAACTTTTTGTTCCAAGTAGCTGAGTCTAACAACAACAAAACAACGATACCTGATCAACCAGGCTGTGATTCATACATCAGGTTGCGAGCAGCCCCATCCAACAGCCTGATTGACTAGACCATCACTTTACCTGGCCTTGGTTTCGGGAATCAGCGTCCCCACGGCCCGGTCTCCAACCAGGCCTCCTGGTTGATGATCTGGTAAACCAGATTGTTAGACACAGCTGCTCGCAGCCTACCGTATGAATCACAGCCTGGTTAATCAGGTATTCTTTGGAGGTGTTCATGAAGTTCTCTCTTTAACACTGAGGGGGTCGGCCAGTTATCCATTACCAGCCAGGAGGCCTGGCCAGAGACCGGGCCGTGGGGACGTTGATCCTAGGAATCGCCACAAGGTAACCCACTACACATCGACCTCCACCCCCCCCCCCCCTTAGCCTTGCTCAAGACGAGGGTAACGAGGGGAAGAACGAGGGGAAGCGAGCGGTAGGACAGGATGAAGGTAAGAAAAAGTAAATGATTAGCCTGGAGGGATGGGAGAGGGGAGGCAGGAAGGGGGAGAGGGGAGGCAGGAAGGGGAGGGGGAGGCAGGAAGGGGAGGGGGAGGGAGGAAGGGGAGGGGGAGGCAGGAAGGGGAGAGGGAGGGGGGGCGAAGACCTAAGGAAAGGACAATGGAAGAGAGGAGAGCAAGAGGGAAGAGAGGAGAGCAAGAGGGAAGGTGGGAGGAGGGAATGGGGGAAGAAAGAATGTACAAGGGGAGAGGATAGACAATTAGTTTACCTGTGGCAGGTTTCTACTCTCTCAGCCCTCTGCCCGGGGCCCCAAGTTCTCTGATGACGTGAGCAGTGAAGCTGTGTGAATTACCAGCCCTCAAGGCCCCATGCCCTCCACAACTCGCTTGGTCGGTAACGCATGAAGAAACCTTTAGAGTTTCCTCTTGAAAAATTCACCCATTGTTCCGGAATTATGTCTATTTACTTGCAGGCGAGGGAAGAATGGGGCCAGGAGAGCACGGCATCAACCACTCTACCGGGTTGAGTGGATATGTTATAATGGTTGAGTGGTTATGGGGCCTGCGGGGCCGCTCCAACCAACAGCCTGTTGGACCAAGTCACAAGTCGAGCCTGGCCTCAAAGAATACAAAAACTCCCAGAACCCCATCCAGGTATGCTCCTAGTATTCTCCAGGTATGCTAGTATGCTCCAGGTATGCTAGTATTCTCCAGGTATGCTCCAGGTTTAGCACGTCCTTCTCACAATGTGATGAACGGGTTCGTGTGCGCCAAAGCACTGAACTAATACCTCAATAAAATGCATATATTTAATATTTTATGGCATAAAACATTAAATGGCAGATTGTGACTAAAGCAGCTGTGTGCACTATTATATATATTGAACATATAAATGATAATATTTACCATGTCGAACAAAAAAAAAAGTTACAGTATTTTCTAACTAGAATCCATCTCAATTCCTCCAGGTTTCGGAACACCAATCTATACATTACATCGAGAGCTTGGCAGTCCTCCTAACATTACCAAGCTGGATGTGCCGAGCTGGAGCTAAACCCGGGTGGTTCAATCCTTCCATATTTACATTTCAAGATATAAACTCCATTGTACAAGTCGAGTGTATTGGGGTGTACTAACAGTGGCTCCAGGAGGATACCTGGAGGGTGAGAGGGAGGATGGAGGGTGAGAGGGGGGGATGGAGAGTAAGAGAGGAGGGGGGGGGGAATGGAGTGAGAGGGGGAGAGGTGATGTAGAAGGGCCCCTTCTGCGTGAATCGAGACTGCAAGCACATACCTTAACACACTTTCCGGGGACCACAAGGCGGAATAAGAGCCCAACCTGCCTGCTTGCTTGCTTGCTTGCCTGCCTGCCTGCCTGCCTGCCTGCCTGCCTGCCTGCCTGCCTGCTAGGATGAACCAGTAGTCGTTAAAAGTTTTCGTCTAGCAATCACAACGTTCCTTTATCTCCGAACAGTAAAAGTGAATCTTTATATAATCTCAGTGAACATTGCGCTGTAACATTCTCGTCTCGCCAAACACGGCGTCAAAACATTCTTCTCCCCTTCGACATTTTCATTTCTACATTTTCATCGAGTACATTTTCTCATCTTCCTAACGGCCACAAAACCTTTCGTTTCCCTGGACAGGGCGTGTAAAGCTGAACATCCCTCGCCTGTACCCTCAGAGGGAAGGCAAAAAATATATATCATAGTTCACATCTAGAAAACTGCACTTTGCCTAAGGCACATTAGTCCCCAGTGTAAAATAAGATGCATCACTTACGAGGTCATTATCTAACACGGGAACACCTGCCTTTCTGCAGCTACACTAGTCTAGACGAGGGGTTACACAGAGGTACCAGGATGGGGTTCAGGGAGTTGTTCTACTCCCCAAGCCCGGCCCGGAGCCAGGCTTAACTTGTGGTAACTTGGTCCAATAAGTTAGGATGTTTTCGTGACGAATCTACAATTGTTTAAAATACCTCACAGGACCAGCCAGCCCCACCCCTGAGGAGGTGCGTGACGAGGCAGGCTCTTGGTCTGATTACATACTTACACCTTCCCCGTCTCTTGGTATTAGTTCACTTACCTACCGGGAATACTCTCATGGCAGACATGGTCCCTCAACTCTGACTAACGTGCCCAGCAAATAACGAAACGGAGTGGTAGAGAGCTGCTTCCGCAAGGTACGCGACCTGGACAGAGGGTGTCAACTTATGTACTGATTCTTAACTTCTCGGCCGTGTTCATCCAGCAGTAATAGGGATCTGATCGTAAACAGATTGGCGGGTCGTGTTCCAGATTAAACTAGTACAGTAAAGCTGAAGATGATCTATGGGATGTGCAGAATACCCCCGTTGAAGAGCAGAGGTGTAACGGGGACTCTGAGAGAACTATCAACACCAGAGGGCCGAGACTGTTTAACACGCTTCCACTGCACATAAAGGGCATAACTGGCCGACTCCTCACAGTGTTCAAGAGAGAACTTGACAAAACACCTCCAAAGGATACCTGATCAACCAGGCTGGGACTCGTACAAGTTCAAGTTCAAGTATGTTTATTGAGATAAGCAATAAATACATCTCAAAGGGATAGAGTAGCTTAGGCTATTTCTACCCCCGGGACTCGTACGTCTGGCTGCGAGCAGCCGCGTCCAACAGCTTGGTTGACCAGTGCAGCAAAGAGGAGGCCAAGTCGAGGACCGGGCCGCGGGGACGCTAAGCCCCGAAATTATCTCAAGGTGACCTCAAGGGAAGTGTGTGTTGGGCATAATTTCCTGAGTGTAACACTGCGACACAAGGAGGCAGCGCAACATTGAAGAGTGTAGACTAACCTGACTTAACTGATACTTCCACACCGGTGAGCTGAGAACCACTGATACTCCACACCGGTGAGCTGTGAACCACTGATAAGCTCACTGAGATGTAATAGAGCCTTAACAGGGAATGCTTAAGATACCTGGCCCGAGCAGCGGAGATAAGATAATATACTTGGGAACCGGTCAGGAAGGCTGCCTTTATTAGTGCTGTTTCAGGGGGGCAAAGCCCGGTAACTTGGACCCCGTGACACGACTCACCTGTATTTACCTGAAATTTATCTCTATTAATTTTCAAGGGTTGTTCTATTATCGCAATTCGGCCGGGGCCGAAGGCTTTTCTAGTGATTTTCTGTGGACTATTGAAAACCTAATTAACATCAGATTGTAGGTATGCTGTGTCCTCTTTACTCTCATGAAAATCCTAGTGGCAGGCATGTCAGTGATCTATCAATTATGAGAGGCAGGACCGCCCTATTCTGAACTGTGTCTAGGTTATGATAACTGATTCATTGTGTTTCCTGATCTTACTACTGCAGCACGCTTTCAAAGATTTTATGCTGTGTGATGTTAGTGCTATCAGCTTGATTTTTTTGCCTCTGCTTTATTCCTTCCTTCAAATGATGGCGAAGGAAATCCACCACTCCGCAGTTTCGAGCATGTCTGTGATTAGTATCTAAGCTCAATCTCCATTAGATGTATAGCGCCTGTAATGTTTCTAAATTCTTTATGAATATAGTCACACGATAGTGTGTCCATAGTGTGACTGTCTGCAGAATATAAAGGCCTGGAGGGAGGATGGCGGTCCAGTGGATGACCGCGGGATGAGGCCATCCACTGGGCTCTCCCCGTATCCACACCCGAGTCTACATATTTTGTTTTCCATTTTCCGGGTTGAGGCATCACGACGACGACGCTGCATAGCATAGCGCGGCGGCGGCGGCTGACCGAAAATATGATGCAGGGATTTGGGTAGCGAGGCAAGTTCCTGCCATTTATCTCGCAGGATGCTACTTCCCGACGGCGGATGATGCTTACTGAGACAGGGGGAGACACAGGGTGGGGAGGGGGGTGGAGAAAGAGGAAAGAGACAAGAGGAGAGATGAAAGTGAGAAGAGACGAAAGTAGTCTAGAAAACATGAGAAAGAGAACACTAGAGAAGAGGAAAGGACAGGAGGCGGCTCCGTAGACAACCAGTGAACGACTTCGATTAGCATCTGTTAGTCGTGCAACCGAATTAAGGCAGAAGCGGTTTGGCAGCATTTATTTTCACCTCATGCGTTTGTTAACCTAGCTGTAAACAGATACCCGAGATTTAAACAACATCTGGGAGCTGTATCTTAAGAAAACCGTTTGGTGGGTCGTATAACAGTTGACAACCGTGTAGGGGTAAGACTTACCATGAGATATGGGAAGAGAAACCTCTAAGACCGCTAATACCGAGTCGGGCCCCCAACACCCAACACAGATAATGCCATAGAGAGGAGGAGGCCAGGAAGAAGAGAGGAGGCGCTGGGGGTGGAGGCTGCACACACCTGCCGATATAATACTGGCCGTGAGGCAGCTCCTCCATTATGTTTACCTGTTAGTGATGCATCCCGTTTATCACCACCAGCCTCGTCTTATCCCCCACCTGCATCATCCCTCCCCCCCACCCCCGCCCACCGTACCCCACACCCACCCCGCCCCGCCCACCTTCCCCTACCACTTACCATGGCCCGCCTCCGCCTGAAGTTGCTGCCCTCCTTGTTTTACATATTACAACAACTCCTCATCTTCGGTAATTAAGACCCTCTCCTCCACCCTCTAGTGCATTCTTAACCCCCCCCCCCTCCACCCCCACTCACTCATCTCCAATCACCCCCTTTCGTGTCTCTCTAGCTCATTCTTACGTCTGTTTATCTCGCTTTGTTTATGTATTCGTTGCTAGTTCTGTGGCACCTATACCGGTTTTCTTCTGTCCTGTGTGTGTATCCACTCCATCTCCTCGTTGTAGACTCTTGGCATTGTCTAGAACCACCAACGCTTCAATATTCATTCAAACTTTGTGCCCTTATTGTTGGTACATCTCTCTCTTCAGTCGCTTTGCATCTGCGACTTGATCCATCATTCCCTGCGTCTTCACCTTAAGTTCCAGCTCTCATTACACATTTCCCAGGTACTCTTACGTTCGTGTAGTTTCCTTCCTTGTAGTCTGACACCGGAAGAGGCATGCTCAGAGGGAAGGGTTAAGTGTGACTGGCCATGTGCGGACGGCAGAGTGTTCACTCCCGCTCACACACCCGCACGAGAGGCCTTAATTACTACACAAGGGTGAGTAATTTCTGCCCCAATGGCGCACACAGCCGACACCCTCGCGACTCCTAACACGGCTACTACAACATGGCAAGCTGCGCCTGGTGCCTTCGCTCACGTTTTTTATGTTATAATATACATATATATAATATATAATATGTATTATATATATAACAATGATCACAAAAACACTGATCCAAGTATGAGGAAAAACCACATTTGAAAAATAGAGCAAAGTAGAATGAAGCTTCATTCTACTTTGCTCTGATGAAGGCGAATTAGCCGAAAACGCGTTAAGCATTCTCGATTGAAACTTTCAAATGTGTTTCTTCCGCATGTATGTTGTGTATAATATATATATATATATATATATATATATATATATATATATATATATATATATATATATATATATATATATATATATATATATATATATATATATATAGGGAGGGAGTACCACCTCTGGCTGGAAGAAGGGGGACCCATAGCCTCGGAGGAAACCACACACAACGCATTGGAGGGAATGTGGGTCCCCTCCAATACAGTTTCTGTGTGTTTTTCTTCTACCACCCCCTTCCCTTTTTTTTTTTTTTTCCTTTATTGTGTATTAAAGATTACAAACATACAAGACAAATGCCTAAAGGTTATGGATCTCTTGAAGCTCCTCCGCTTCTGGACAGGAACCGAGGACGCAGCAAGCATTTCCCCTCTGGATCGCCACACTGAGACGCCGAAACAAAAAACTGAAAGCCCTTGGGTCTCTGGTGACGTCAATGAGCTTGGAACCCAATTCCTTGAGAAATCCCAAGGCACTCTTGCCCCAGGGGCCATGCGTCTCAGACGCTATGGGAACAAAGAGGTATTGACCTTCCAGTCGCCTGTACTTGAGTGATTTTGCTGTTTCCCTGTGGTTGGCCGCCCCACCTGCTTGATCAGCACCGAAGTGTACATAGGTGTCAGCCAGGGTGGATACACATGTGTAGTCACACACTAATTGTCTACCCTCCTTCCAGGAATATATGGTGATGCCATCAGGGCGAAGTGCGGGGAAATCCGGGTTTTGGACCCCTAGGATGCGAGGTTCTCTCTCCGCTGGGCACCCAGCTGAGACGAGGCTTCTCTTGATGAAGTCATTGACCTCGTTGTATCTTGCATGCCAGCCCTTTGTGCTTCCGCAATGCAACCCATGCAGTCCGTATTGGTCTGCTTCCACCCTGTTGCAAATACACTTGTATTCAGTGTGAATTGGAGCACCAAGGCGGAGGGTCACTGCTACACGAAGGGATTCTGGATCTAGGCGCGTGCCCATTACTGACATGGGTACTGCCAGGAGGAAGTCTCCTGCATGGGGGGCACGCACTGCTCTGAGGCGGGCTTTCTCCTTCTCTGATGTTGCGACGCTTAGCATGGCATCAGCTACTTTTTCCACTAGAGGGTGGTCCCAGCCGGACTGTTTGTGTTGTTTTGTTGACTATAATGGTTGCTGGGGCTGCAAGAACATCCCACTGATTTGAACATTCAGTGAACGCAGGATCGTGTAGTCCTGCTGAATCTCTCAGGGTTGCAGGTAAAATATCTCTGACGAGGTCGTGCGATGCATGAGAGGAGGAAAGGAAGGCTGGTAGAGCAATTTGGGAGGCTGTGCGGACACCAAGGCCGCCGAGTCTTACAGGAAGGGTTGCTTGCTCCCACTGAGAGTCGTCCAATGGCAGGTTCAGGACTTTCACCAGCATGGACCTCAGAAGGGTGTCATACACATTTAACTTAGGGCTGCTGTAGGATGGAGTATATATATATACTGTATGCTGTAGGATGGATATATATATATATATATATATATATATATATTATATATATATATATATATATATATATATATATATATATATATATATATATATATATATATATATATATATATATATATATATATATATATATATATATATATATATATATATATATATATATATATGCGAACAAGCCTGAATGGTCCCCAGGACATATGCAACTGAAAACTCACACCCCAGAAGTGACTCGAACCCATACTCCCAGAAGCAACGCATCTGGTATGTACAAGACGCCTTAATCCACTTGACCATCACGACCGGACATAATGAGGTGATAGCCGAGGCTATTTGAACCACCCCACCGCCGGCACTCGGATAGTTATCTTGGGCATAGCATTTTACCAAATCACCTCATTCTTTGGGGCAACACGTGAGGAACACAAATGCGAACAAGCCTGAATGGTCCCCAGGACATATGCAACTGAAAACTCACACCCCAGAAGTGACTCGAACCCATACTCCCAGAAGCAACGCATCTGGTATGTACAAGACGCCTTAATCCACTTGACCATCACGACCGGACATAA
Organism: Procambarus clarkii; assembly: GCF_020424385.1. NCBI lineage: Eukaryota > Metazoa > Arthropoda > Malacostraca > Decapoda > Cambaridae > Procambarus > Procambarus clarkii. Next base: position 60,752 of record NW_025567644.1, on the reverse strand, counting down.
TGAGGTGATAGCCGAGGCTATTTGAACCACCCCACCGCCGGCACTCGGATAGTTATCTTGGGCATAGCATTTTACCAAATCACCTCATTCTTTGGGGCAACACGTGAGGAACACAAATGCGAACAAGCCTGAATGGTCCCCAGGACATATGCAACTGAAACTCACACCCCAGAAGTGACTCGAACCCATACTCCCAGAAGCAACGCATCTGGTATGTACAAGACGCCTTAATCCACTTGACCATCACGACCGGACATAATGAGGTGATAGCCGAGGCTATTTGAACCACCCCACCGCCGGCACTCGGATAGTTATCTTGGGCATAGCATTTTACCAAATCACCTCATTCTTTGGGCAACACGTGAGGAACACAAATGCGAACAAGCCTGAATGGTCCCCAGGACATATGCAACTGAAAACTCACACCCCAGAAGTGACTCGAACCCATACTCCCAGAAGCAACGCATCTGGTATGTACAAGACGCCTTAATCCACTTGACCATCACGACCGGACATAATGAGGTGATAGCCGAGGCTATTTGAACCACCCCACCGCCGGCACTCGGATAGTTATCTTGGGCATAGCATTTTACCAAATCACCTCATTCTTTGGGGCAACACGTGAGGAACACAAATGCGAACAAGCCTGAATGGTTTTCGGCTATCACCTCATTATGTCCGGTCGTGATGGTCAAGTGGATTAAGGCGTCTTGTACATACCAGATGCGTTGCTTCTGGGAGTATGGGTTCGAGTCACTTCTGGGGTGTGAGTTTTCAGTTGCATATGTCCTGGGGACCATTCAGGCTTGTTCGCATTTGTGTTCCTCACGTGTTGCCCCAAAGAATGAGGTGATTTGGTAAAATGCTATGCCCAAGATAACTATCCGAGTGCCGGCGGTGGGGTGGTTCAAATAGCCTCGGCTATCACCTCATTATGTCCGGTCGTGATGGTCAAGTGGATTAAGGCGTCTTGTACATACCAGATGCGTTGCTTCTGGGAGTATGGGTTCGAGTCACTTCTGGGGTGTGAGTTTTCAGTTGCATATGTCCTGGGGACCATTCAGGCTTGTTCGCATTTGTGTTCCTCACGTGTTGCCCCAAAGAATGAGGTGATTTGGTAAAATGCTATGCCCAAGATAACTATCCGAGTGCCGGCGGTGGGGTGGTTCAAATAGCCTCGGCTATCACCTCATTATGTCCGGTCGTGATGGTCAAGTGGATTAAGGCGTCTTGTACATACCAGATGCGTTGCTTCTGGGAGTATGGGTTCGAGTCACTTCTGGGGTGTGAGTTTTCAGTTGCATATGTCCTGGGGGACCATTCAGGCTTGTTCGCATTTGTGTTCCTCACGTGTTGCCCCAAAGAATGTGGTGATTTGGTAAAATGCTATGCCCAAGATAACTATCCGAGTGCCGGCGGTGGGGTGGTTCAAATAGCCTCGGCTATCACCTCATTATGTCCGGTCGTGATGGTCAAGTGGATTAAGGCGTCTTGTACATACCAGATGCGTTGCTTCTGGGAGTATGGGTTCGAGTCACTTCTGGGGTGTGAGTTTTCAGTTGCATATGTCCTGGGGACCATTCAGGCTTGTTCGCATTTGTGTTCCTCACGTGTTGCCCCAAAGAATGAGGTGATTTGGTAAAATGCTATGCCCAAGATAACTATCCGAGTGCCGGCGGTGGGGTGGTTCAAATAGCCTCGGCTATCACCTCATTATGTCCGGTCGTGATGGTCAAGTGGATTAAGGCGTCTTGTACATACCAGATGCGTTGCTTCTGGGAGTATGGGTTCGAGTCACTTCTGGGGTGTGAGTTTTCAGTTGCATATGTCCTGGGGACCATTCAGGCTTGTTCGCATTTGTGTTCCTCACGTGTTGCCCCAAAGAATGAGGTGATTTGGTAAAATGCTATGCCCAAGATAACTATCCGAGTGCCGGCGGTGGGGTGGTTCAAATAGCCTCGGCTATCACCTCATTATGTCCGGTCGTGATGGTCAAGTGGATTAAGGCGTCTTGTACATACCAGATGCGTTGCTTCTGGGAGTATGGGTTCGAGTCACTTCTGGGGTGTGAGTTTTCAGTTATATATATATATATATATATATATATATATATATATATATATATATATATATAATATATATATATATATATATATATATATATATATATATATATATATATATATGACAATGTCAGACCACGGAGGAAAAATGAAACAGGAAATTTCCTTAAGTACTTTCGTATATTAAATACTACCTTCTGAAGATGTATTTAATATACGAAAGTACTTAAGGAAATTTCCTGTTTCATTTTTCCTCCGTGGTCTGACATTGTCACATTCTTAATCACGTGTTTATTTTCGTGATATACACACACATATATATATATATATATATATATATATATATATATATATATATATATATATTACACACACACACACACACACACACACACACACACACACACATACACACACACACACACACACACACACACACACACACACACACACACACACACACACACACACACGAGTTCTCACATTCTTGTAAAGCCACTAGAGCAAGCATAGTGTTTCGGGCAAGTCCTTAATCCTAATATTCCCCGGAATACGACCCGCCAAATCATTTAACAACCAGGTACCCACATTACTTTTTGATAAACAGAGGCTACAGATAAGGATATACGCCCAGTAACTCCTCCCAGGTCAGGATACGAACCCAGGCCAAAGGCCTCGCGAAACGCCAGGCGAGTGTCTTACCATTACGCCATGGGGACTGCCTTCTTTGTATGGAATAAAGGATCACTGCACATTTTCCAGCTCTGCAATCTTGCTTGCCTTGAGAGACGATAACGAGAATTGACATCACAGAAAATATAGCGTGCATTCTCTACCCACCGGAGCCTGTTTACCATCGCTGCCAATGAAGGTTAAAATACCGTCTTAATAAATGTGTGGCGAGACGCGCTTCTCCACGCTAATGGATGGCACTTGGACCAGCGTACACAGCTCCACCTTCCGGTGGTGTGCGCGGCCTGTGCCAGCAGGGAGGGAGGGGAGGGAGGCCAGACAGTGACGGGGATGGGATCGAGCCCCGCTCACACAGCTTCCCAACCAGGCTGTGGTCCTCAGGGCTTGAGAAGTTCCCCACAAACTTGGGTAGGGGTAAGATTGAGTGCGTCTCTCACAGAGCTTCCAGACCTTCCTTGTCACACGCCGCCACCTGCTGCTGCCCTACCCACTCGCTCTCATTTCTCAGAGATCAAAGATCACTTTCTTTCAGGTTTCAATCCATTCTTATTCTTTCTATAGTATGATATAGGGCAAAGGTGCAGAATGCGATGACAACAGTAATAAAACAAATATGCCGTGTAACCACCCGCCACTGTGCAGCCCATCCTCATGTTTTGGTGGTACTCATAGTCACGATGAGGACTAATATATATATACCGTCGTACATCCCAAATAGAAAGTAGAAATCTGAACTATTGAGGTGGACAAACCGGAAAACTATTTTTTACTGGTGTTGCTTTGACAAAATAAACTAACTTAACCTTCCTAGGCCTAATTCACGATATTTGAGGTCTAATATAGTACCTATGTGCGCTATACTAGGTCTAGGAATATTTAAGTTTATTTTTAGCTTCATAAAAAAAAATCCTTACTAGTCAGTATACTACTATCTAAAAGCTAAGTATGTACGAATTCTTGACTATTGACGACCGTCACAATAGGTACCATCTCAACAGGAGGACAAGTTGCACACTGGCTCATAAGTATCGTTGACCACCACCACCACCACTGCCACACGGAACACCATCACCACCACCATAGTAGACACTATCACCATCGGGTCCAACCACACAAGCCTGGCCCCAGGCCAAGTTCAGGGAGTAGAACTCCTCCCGAAACCCTCTCCAAATACCACAACAACAAACCATCAACACCACAGTACAACCACGTGAGCCTAAAACTTGCTGGGGTTCAGTAGTGTGGGAGGCCACCAGCCTCCAAATACATGGAGGCTGGTGGCGACCATACCTGTGCCGGACTGTACAGAGCAGCACCCCCAGCCCTGGTGCCCATACCAGGCTCTCATACCAACTCACCAAAGGTGTATGCTAAGTACCCGAATAAGCTTGATACCTGCTCGATGGGGTTCTGGAAGTAGTTGTTCTCCCCAAGCCCGACCCGAGGCCAGGTTTGACTTGTTAAAGTTTGGTCCACTAGGCTGTTGCTTGGAGCGGCCCACATATCCACCACAGCCCGGCTAGTCCGGCACTCCTTGGAGAAAATGATCTAGTTTTCTCTTGAAGATGTCCACGGTTGTTCCGGCAATATTTCTTATACTCGCTGGGAGCATGTTGAACAACCGTGGACCTCTGATGTTTATACAGTGTTCTCTGATTGTGCCTATGGCACCTCTGCTATTCTGCATTTTCTTCCATATTGTTCACTCCAGTACGTTAAATTGTGTTTTAACTGTAGCCGGTTCCGAGAGTTCTACTTCCGTGTTGCAAGGGGCACTTTTCAGGATCACAGCAGTAAAGAAATATAATGAACCAGGAAGAAAAGTAACATAGGCAGACTCCATACGCAGTATAAAATGTAGATATGACAGAACCCAACGAACTTGAAACCCCTGTCAATTTAATGACAGAACCCAAGAGTTACAGCTCAACCCTCCCCCCCTGCAAGCACAATTAGGTGAGTATAACATTTTCTTGTTGTGCTAGACCATATTATACGCAGACATGCCCCTTGACACCTCCCCCCCCCCCAACCCGACCTCTGAGGCAATGCAGCGTGGTGGTACATTATGGTAACTAACGTACCAAATGCAGCGTGCTATGAGAGGTGCGACTCTCAAACATCCTCGTTTTTTATACATCGGTTGGTTGGGTTAGGTGGGTTGTGTTGGGTTGGGTTGGGTTGGATGCGTGTCTTTCTAGCTAAGTTAGGACGGTAGATGTTGTGGGTTGTGACAAATGGTGAGAACTGAGTACACAGTCACAACACACATTACACTGTCTTGTTACTCACGGTACCAGACTACAGCACTGTACGAGTGAGAGATCATTCAACAGTAGTGCTCTACACAACATTCTACATCACTCCTATATAAAGTCACATACAATACAGCAAACAGACAATTTTGTACACAAACAATACATTAGGACAATTACGCAGCACCTACCTAGTGATGGTTACGGGATTAACTACACATAAAGGTCAACAACGCTTAATCATCATATTTTACGTTGGCAGCTCCCGTCCCCCGAGTGAACATCAATAGGACGTCACTCACAGATGTCTCTCGTTACTCGCTGCAACACGTCATCAACCTGGCTATACATAATCAACCTGGCTAGCTGCTTAAACCGCCGATTCAATCCTCATTTAAATTCTAAGAGACATTGAATATTGCGGGAGTATTGAAGCGGGATGAACACGTATGACAGGTGTTAAATACTACCAGACATGACCACTTACCTCTGTAGGAACCGTCCAGGCTGGGCACAGAGCCCCGGGGTGTGCTCACAGGTGAACACACCAACACTCTTCACCATTTACGACACACATTATGCAAACGCACCCAATACACCACCAATCTTTCGTCCTCACTTTAAATTCAGCTTGCAAAATTGGAAAGCAGCCTACTGTGCAATTTTTGCTAATCCCTCGCGAACACTGTGTGGAATGAATATATATAAATATTGAATAAATACTGATACAGACCGCCCCTCGCCGTCAGTTTCCAAGCAGTATGGCTTCGTCACAACATTCAAAATTGGTTACAATTACACCAGTAACCACCTTGAAGAGGAAACTGGATACATGCCTCCACAACCTACCTGACCAATTGTTTAGTAACTCCTACGTCAGACTGCTAGCTGTTGCAAACTGTGGCGGACTGACGGTAGCCCGTCGACTAGGGCTACTCAGAGATAGGGCCGCGGGGACACTGATCCCAGAAACATCCCCGCCGTAGGTAGGCAGACTAACCAATGCCAGAGAGATTAAGTAGAGTTCGCGCCATTTACCGAACACTCCAACGGGGAGTAAAGCAATGACAAAGCCTTCTCTCTGATCAGTCAGGGAGCTTAGGATTACACTCTGCCGTCCTCGCTCTTCCATTACTGTTGCCCTGTTTTGTTTGAAATAATCCTTAACAAAAAATATAGTTAGTGACAGCAGGAAAGGTGTCCCCCCCACTACGACACCAGACCAACCCCCTGGCGGCCTCCCTACACACCGGCGAGTCGCATCCTCTGGTCGCGAGAACTCTGGGGCCAGATTCACGAAAGCACTTACGAACCTGTACATCTTCTCAATCTTTGGCGGCTTTGTTAACAATTATTAAACAGTTAATGAGCTCCGAAGCACCAGGAGGCTGTTTATAACAATAACAACAGTTGACTGGGAAGTTTTCATGCTTGTAAACTGTTTAATAAATGTAACCAAAGCCGTCAAAGATTGAGGAAAGATGTACACGTTCGTAAGTGTTTGTGTAAGTGCTTTCGTGAATCTGGCCCCTGGGCTTTGTGGGTGTCACTTCCACCCCGATCAAAGGCAGTAGGCACGCTAAGAGACAACTGCGACAGGAGTGTCGGACTTGTCTCTCTTGTTGTCAGTTTTAGAACTTTCCCTTCCATAGCTCATAGTAAGTCTTACCCTATTAGATTCCCCTGGAACACTACTCCCAAAATGGTTTACAACCAGATACCAAGTGACTGCCGGGTGAACAGTACCGTATCTTCTACTACATTCACTACACTGACTAGTGTCTTGGTAAGTAGTGTCAAGTCCAGATTATATTTCCAATTGTTAATGTTTAGAATGGTTCTTGAATATAAGATGTGTCAAAGGTGTTCATTCAGCGGCACCATTTTAAAGGTCAATATTGTTTCCTTCATTTATTACACATCAGGAAATATTACATTAGTGGGGATATTTAAGGTTTACACAATGACCATTTATACCCAGCGAGCCGCCAACACTCAGCACTCCTGGCCCCACGCACACGCCCCCTACCACACGCACGCGCGCGCACGCACGCACGCACTCACTCACTGGAGAGCTCTGCTATATCCTTCATCAATACTGTGTCGCCACCGCTCCTACACCCCTCCCCACCACCACGCTCCTACACCCCTCCCCACCACCACGCTCCTACACCCCTCCCCACCACCACGCTCCTACTCCCCTCCCCACCACCACCATCATCACGCTCCTACACCCCCCTCCCCACCACCACCACCACGCTCCTACTCCCCTCCCCACCACCACCATCACGCTCCTACACCTCCCTCCCCACCACCACCACCACGCTCCTACTCCCCTCCCCACCACCACCATCACGCTCCTACACCCCCCTCCCAACCACCACCACGCTCCTACTCCCCTCCCCACTACCACCATCACGCTCCTACACCTCCCCACCACCACCACGCTCCTACACCCCTCCCCACCACCACCACGCTCCTACTCCCCTCCCCACCACCACGCTCCTACACCCTTCCCAATGCACTGGAATGCACTGAAAGAAGTTGTGGAAGCCACCTCCATCCACAACTTTAAGGCCACATTCAACAAAGAATTTGAACGTCAACAAAATGTAATTATAAGGTAAGAGGTACAGGAAGGGTAGCAGGCGGGGGACAGAACTAGACGCCACACCGTCGCAGACACTGATAGGTCCTCCAGCACACCCCCCACACCCGAGGAACTGACAGGGTGGACAAAAACTATTTAGCATGGAGTTATCCTGGAGTTATTTTGGATATCTACACTATTTAGCACGGGCGGAACTAGGGGACACAGGTGGAAACTTAGTACCCAAATAAGCCACAGACCACATTAGAAAGAACTTGTTCAATGTCAGGGTTGTTAACAAATGGAATGCATTAGGCAGTGATGTAGAGATGTAGATATGATGGAGCCCAATAGCCTCAGGAATCTGTACACCAGTTGATTGACAGTTAAGAGGCGGGACCAAAGAGCCAGAGCTCAACCTCCGCAAGCACAACTAGGTTATCTTGAGATGATTTCGGGGCTTAGTATCCCCGCGGCCCGGTCCTCGACCAGGCCTCCACCCCCAGGAAGCAGTCAGTGACAGCTGACTAACTCCCAGGTACCTATTTACTGCTAGGTAACAGCAAGTACAGGTGAGTACATCCCCTCAACTAATAGGTTGTGTTTACTACGTTATCTTAAGCAACGTTACAAATACAACCTATCTGTATACGCAACAAAAGTAACGGCTCACAAATATGCAAGTGTTGTGTGCATCACTAAAGTTAGGCTGGTGAGCTTGGGCTCAACGTGTCTGGTTAGGTCAGAAGGTTGGGCTTTATACGGAGTGGCAAAGATAACGGGGTGCAGATAGACCCCGATATCAACCCAGGTTACACCATGAGCTCAATCCTCTAACACTACACGTTAAAGACAAGCAGGCAATCTTGCAGGCAATCTTGCAAGCACATTGGCTCCCATCCACCTCTCCCCCGCACGCGCGCACGCAAACATGTCAGCCATTCACCCCAATTTCTACCTCCCAACCACACACACGCGCTCGCGAGCGCAACGCTATTTTCTAAAACGTACTTCCTACCACACACAAAGTTTTCTGTCGACTCAGTCCTTAAACACTCCCTCGGGAGAGGTAGATCCCTGTTGGCCGGCTCTTGTCTGGGGGCTCTTAACTCTCTTCCACTACACTCCCATTCTCACACTACACCCACACCCACCATTCTCACACTACACCCACACCCACCATTCTCACACTACACCCACACCCACCATTCTCACACTACACCCACACCCACCATTCTCACACTACACCCACACCCACCATTCTCACACTACACCCACACCCACCATTCTCACACTACACCCACACCCACCATTCTCACACTACACCCACACCCACCATTCTCACACTACACCCACACCCACCATTCTCACACTGCACCCACACCCACCCAACCATGTACAGTATTAACCAATCACACGCAGGCACGGTGTCGACCAATCAACAAACAGCATCAAAAAGGCTCGCAGCTAATCGGGTCATCAGTCAGCTGCCAAGACTGTATTAACACCTAATTGGCCACGTAACGGCGTTGTTTAGGACGATATTAAATTGTACTTGTGAACGATTTGGAGAGTTTTCTACTCCTGTAGCCTAACTTCAGGTCCGCCTTCCCTAGCGATTGCTTGATCCGTGAGGCTATTTGTAGTTGCAGTCAGTAGGGTCACAGCCGGTATAATCCGGCATGTAAGTGGTCTTAAAGAAAGATATAATGCATCCACAATGTGGGAGTGATGTTACTGGTCCCACGCCCCGCGTGACCTGCCGTCCTGCGAGATGACCAATTATCACCAACTGTACTCTTCATATAGTGTAGCTACATCAGTGTGCTACATCAACTAGGGGAGCTACACCAATGTGCTACATCAACTAGGGGAGCTACATCAATGTGCTACATCAACTAGGGGAGCTACACCAATGTGCTACATCAACTAGGGGAGCTACATCAGTGTGCTACATCAACTAGGGGAGCTACATCAGTGTGCTACATCAACTAGGGAGCTACATCAGTGTGCTACATCAACTAGGGGAGCTACATCAGTGTGCTACATCAACTAGGGGAGCTACATCAGTGTGCTACATCAACTAGGGGAGCTACATCAGTGTGCTACATCAACTAGGGGAGCTACATCAGTGTGCTACATCAACTAGGGGAGCTACATCAGTGTGCTACATCAACTAGGGGAGCTACATCAGTGTGCTACATCAACTAGGGGAGCTACATCAGTGTGCTACATCAACTAGGGGAGCTACATCAGTGTGCTACATCAACTAGGGGAGCTACATCAGTGTGCTACATCAACTAGGGGAGCTACATCAGTGTGCTACATCAACTAGGGGAGCTACATCAGTGTGCTACATCAACTAGGGGAGCTACATCAGTGTGCTACATCAACTAGGGAAGCTACACCAGTGTGCTACATCAACTAGGGGAGCTACATCAATGTGCTACATCAACTAGGGGAGCTACATCAGTGTGCTACATCAACTAGGGGAGCTACACCAATGTGCTACATCAACTAGGGGAGCTACATCAGTGTGCTACATCAACTAGGGGAGCTACATCAGTGTGCTACATCAACTAGGGGAGCTACATCAGTGTGCTACATCAACTAGGGGAGCTACATCAGTGTGCAACATCAACTAGGGGAGCTACATCAGTGTGCTACATCAACTAGGGGAGCTACATCAGTGTGCTACATCAACTAGGGGAGCTACATCAGTGTGCTACATCAACTAGGGGAGCTACACCAATGTGCTACATCAACTAGGGGAGCTACATCAATGTGCACGGGCCTTGGTTAATACAGAAAGATCAGAAGACTTGAAGTTAGTGGTTGACGACGCTGGCCGACTGCAGGTGGCGCTAACTGCCGGGGAGGTGGTGGTGGGGGGGGGGTGGTAACCAACTGGTGCGAGGTGAGTGAGCAACTCTTAATGACTGTTGACGTCGGTAACATTTCGGTTAGAAGAGAGCATCGTGATGATTAATGGATCTCAACTGCCGCTACTAATGAGTGCAAGGAGCCAGGCCGCTCCACGTTGCTAACTTTGATGTACCCGGCTGGAGGCCAGTCTACTCCCCCCCCCCACCCCCCACCCGGATAACTCAGTGAATCTGGGCTATCTTGAGGTTATCTTGAGATGATTTCGGGGCTTTTTAGTGACCCGCGGCCCGGTCCTCGACCAGGTCTCCACCCCCAGGAAGCAGCCCGTGACAGCTGACTAACACCCAGGTACCTATTTTACTGCTAGGTAACAGGGGCATAGGGTGAAAGAAACTCTGTCCATTGTTTCTCGCCGGCGCCCGGGATCGAACCCGGGACCATAGGATCAAGTCCAGCGTGCTGTCCGTTCGGCCGACCGGCTCCCTATGCTTTGATGACCGATGCTTTATCATGTCTATGTATGCTGTATATGTTCAGATCTTTATTTTCAGCTCTAGTTGACGCTGTTGCCTGCTGGTTGAGCAAAACTTTATCACGAAATTTAAGTAGTTCTCTGACCTGTGATTGATTATTTTCAGATAGATTTCCTTGTATATTATTGTATGCCATTCTCCATCTAAGAATGGGCACATTGAAGTTTCCTAGGAAGGTAATATCTAGTATTGGGTTTGCCAAATTATTGAGGCTAATCTCTAATTTGTTAGTCTGCTCTGTGAATTGAATCATTCCGAGCCTCAGTTTATCAAGATATTAATATTTTTAGATTAACAATTTCAGAGTGATAACCTTTACTCTCAGAGTATATCGGGAGGGAATCCTGGCAGTTCTACTCCCTAAGCTGTATAACTACTCAGGCTGAGTGTATCGGGTATCAACCAGATACCTGGCCGAGTGTAACCAGGTATCAGCCAAGAGTGTGGCTTCTCAAACAGCTGCAAAATTAATTTTGATAAATATCTCCAAGTATATTGTTTTGTTGTTTTAGATTCAGCTACACGGAACAACAAGTTGCAAGTAGCACAGGCTATGGCGAGCCCGAAGTGGACAGACTTGGCACAGGAGCGGGGCTGTAACACGAACTCTATTCTGGTCGTGACTGTCCTCCAAAGTATACCCGATCAACCGGGCTGTGATTCATGGTAAGATTGTGAGCCGTTGTGTGTACGAGCCAGAGCTCACCACCAGGAGGCGTGGCCAGACAGTTCCTGCTCACTATGGCTGCGTGCTGTTATTGTGACTTGTGTAATGAATCTACTCTACTTTCATGTAAACTTTTCCAATTCTACATGTATTACCATTAATGAAACAGTCTTAACTGATTGGAATACTGCCGAGGACACGTTATATTTCTGGTAATATTTGGCACTTAACACTTGCTTAAGGCACTTTCTTCCCGCAGACTGGAGTCATTCCTTTCACACGGCACCCGTGAGCAGGCCAGCAGGCAGCCCACGGGCAGGCCAGCAGGCAGCCCACGGGCAGGCCAGCAGGCAGCCCACGGGCAGGCCAGCAGGCAGCCCACGGGCAGGCCAGCAGGCAGCCCACGGGCAGGCCAGCAGGCAGCCCACGGGCAGGCCAGCAGGCAGCCCATAAGCAGGCCAGCAGGGCTGGTGGAAAGTTAACCTGGGCCTCCCATCCAATACACAATACAAGAACAGATGAAATTGCAGGTGAGCCTATTGAGGTATACCTTGCGGTGATCTCAGGGCTCAACGTCCCCGCGGCCCGGTCGTCGACCAGGCCTCCTGAGATGACACTGTCAATACAGCTTGCTGTCTCAATACGAGACGGTTGCTGTCAACCCACACCTGTGATACTCGACACATCTCTAACTGAAGAAGCGACGACGTTTCGGTCCATCCTGGACCCTTATATGACTTGATAATGGTCCAGGATTGACAGAAACGTCGCAGTTTCTTTATTTCGGGATGTGTGGGCTGAGTATAAACTCTTCAGCTATATAGTATAAACTATATAGTATAAACTATATATATATACTGTATAATAATTAACAGTATAAATATAGCTAATGAAATAGAACACTATCTGTAACTAGCCAACATTATAATTAAAGGTGTGAACGATAGATGAAATTGTTAATGTAATCACCGTTGAGGTCTGATAAAGACTTTTTGTGCTCTCTAATCCTTTTTTGCGCTACCGCTCACAGGATGAGTATGGGGTGCACAATAAACTATCGGCCCCCCGGCGGCAATAATAATTTTTTTCAGCCGCGTTATTGTGACTCGTGCAAGCCTCATCTGTATCTGTCTAGCCTACGCTTGAAACTATCCCGCGTCTTATTATGATGCATCCATATTTCCCCTTTCTCTTCTCCAGCTTTACCCACATTAAACATTCCCCTACCCCCCGAGAGTTACCCATATGCGTAAGAATGAAGTTGAACTCCCCGGATGAGGCACGCACTGCACAGCTCACCATGAAGGGCGAACAGACAACCTCGAACTTGAAACCCGAGCAAGATGTTTCCATTGGCGCGGGGTGGAGTGGCTCCCGTGGAGTGGGGGAGTGGGGTGGGGGGTATGGGGGTGGGGTGGGGGGTATGGGGGTGGAGTGGCTCCCTGGCGGGGGGGGGGGGGAGAGATTGTGTTACCGGAGGTCAGGTGGGGTGAGGGTAGTGGGGGCTCCCCTCCTCCTCTCTCCGGCCTCTCAATATCACTTTACACACGTCTGTTTTGTCTTAAAATTGTCATGGGAGTGCTGCCGTGCAACTAATGATTCTCGGTTTAATTAGTATTGTATATTACTACTTTATTATTAATACTGTATATTATATAACTGGATGGAACACCAGGGTGCCCGGGTCGACCTGCTCACACTAAATGAGAGTTTTGGGGGAAGTAGGAAGGATAAAAAAGTAAAAAAATCATAAAAATTCAGAGTCGATCCACGATGCAAAAGCAAAATACGTCGTAGAGGGGGTGGCTTTAGCACTGTGCCAAATACCACTCATTTTATTTATGACAAACCCCAACCTGCCCATCTTTGGCACGTACCCATCAGCAATTACCTTTTTTAAAAATTGGGCGAGGCTAGTTCCAGTAATCTGACTTTCAACCTCGGAGATTTGACATTGTAATTTTTATATATAGAAGATGATAGAAGCATATTGTATTTTATCATATTACTTTTGTACATTACCATTACTATCTGTTGTGTATTACCTACCATTATTATTATTACTAGTCCTACTAGATGCGGTACCCATCTCCCCCCCCCCTCTCATCTCACCCAACCCGCCCCTCTCTTTCCACCAGGTGGCCAGTGTGGGTAACAACATCCAATGATAAACATTGCACCACAAGCAGAGCACCACGCCCCCAGCAAGCAGTGCACCACGCCCCAGCAAGCAGAGCACCACGCCCCCAGCAAGCAGTGCACCACGCCCCCAGCAAGCAGTGCACCACGCCCCCAGCAAGCAGTGCACCACGCCCCAGCAAGCAGAGCACCACGCCCCAGCAAGCAGGATACACTTTAATTTCCATTTACCGAAACTGTGGCCGCAACCTACTAAACATGGCGGCCAATAAACCGAACTTTGGTGGTATTTTTGTGTAAAGTATCCCACCAAATCTGTATAAAATAGCCCAAAAGTATTGAGGTTCAGCACGAAAACCAAGTTGACACAAAAAGTTATACTGAGAACCATTACGGGTGCGGCCTTCCCTGTAGTAACCCAGTTCCGTCACTTCGACAGTTTTATCACCGATAATCTTTTACCTTTCCTTTATCCTTTACCTCTAAAATCCAATCTATAAATCATAATTATTGGGACCGATTAAAAGTTCCAAGTCTGTATTTGAGAGAGAGCGAGAGCGCGCCTCGTGCAGGGTGCATTGGCAAGTTACTTCAAAGTCCTGTGGGCTTAGGGTGACACTGATATATGGCTCGATATCACAGGCATAAAGAATTCGTTTGGATTATTGATCTTCAATGTGTTCAAGGGTTCACTGAAAACAGCACCGTACTGAAGCCTCAGTATTTCACTCATTTCTTTGTTGTCATCTGGGATAGTTCCATCACTGTTTCACAAGGGCTCGATGCTGGTTGTTTTTGTTCTACATTTTAAAATAGGAGGAAATGTATTTTGGATTACACTTTCGTTAATGGCCTTTTACTCTGTCTTTTCTCGATTTTATGATTTTTGCAGCTTCAGCACGACCGCTTCTATTTCTCAACATAGGCTTCCCTATCCTATCCTTCCTGGGATATAGAGGAACGTTCGTTCGTCTATAGAGGGAACGCCGTTCTCGCTATATATGCACCAGTTCACTAGGGGAAAAAAACTAAAATTCCAAAGAATTGTAAATATATAAATGAGAGAAAACAAATACGAAAAAATGAAGCTGAATAATAACCTCATGACCACCATCCTCCACCTCCAGTTTTATTGGTCAAGGGAAAACAAGAAAATATACTAAAAGGTGTAACTCGCTTCTTGGTGTGTGTGTGTGTGTGTGTGTATATATATATATATATATATATATATATAATATATATATATATATATATATATATATATATATATATATATATATATATATATATATATATATATATATATATATACACACACACACACACACACACACACACACACACACACACAGTTTACTTTTGTCCTAGACTAAATTTAGCCATTACAATGTTTAGGACAAAAGCACACTTGCCCGTTGGTCAGTAAGCTATTGCAGTAGTCTTGGTAAACTCTCCAAGGGGTCGATGAAGGTCTTAAGCCCAGCACCAAACCAAGGAACACTACCACCTTGCACCACCGCACATTTTGAACGTAAATGCCTACCTCACCTTGAGGTTATCATGCGCTAGTTGCGAGGACCAATGTTCCCGCGGCCCGGTCTCTAGCCAGGCCTCCTGGTTGGTTGCCTGGTCACCCAGACTAGTCAATAGAATTGAACCAAGATATCTGGAAGCCACCTTCAGTGTCGCGTCTAAGTTTATTCCAATATTCATTACCCGATACCTAGTCCATTCCGCTAATTAAACACTTACTGAAGACCGAATTGCAGCTGTAACTCTGGGGCAGAGTGGTCGCTTGAGCGTCTACTGCTGTGGTCCTCCAGCCACCTGTACTTCCTCTGTAATTGGGTCGGACACGTTCAAAATAATTGAACAATTACAATGAAATTATTCACATTATAACTTTTCAATTTATTTAATCAATTAAGGACTGGCATGTTTGTAAACGCTCACCCCGCTTCCCTTGTTCGACACACACACACACACACACACACACACACACACACACACACACACACACCTGGCTTAGGAATCTGTACACCAGTTGATTGACAGTTCAGAAGCGGGTCCAAAGAGCCAGAACTCAACCCCCCCCCCGCAAGCACAACTAGGTGAGTACACACACCCACACACACGTACGTTAAGTCATAGACCAAAAGGACCAACACTAGAAAAGCCGGGGCCAAGGAGCTCTAGCTCATTCCCCGCAAACACAAGGAGTTTAGCAAATTCGCAAAACACGCGCCAGCTAAATGAACATTTACACAAACATACAAAAGACCAGCAATTTACATACATTGATAAGGTAACCATGTCCAAACCTGCATTCAAGTGGCGGCAACCACGAGACGGGAGTGGAGGGGGGGGAGAGGGAGGGAGTGGAGGGGGGGAGAGGGAGGGAGTGGAGGGGGGGGAGAGGGAGGGAGTGGAGGGGGGGAGAGGGAGGGAGTGGGAGGGGGGGGAGAGGGAGGAAGAGGAGGGGGGGAGAGGGAGGAAGAGGAGGGGGGGGAGAGGGAGGAAGAGGAGGGGGGGAGAGGGAGGAAGAGGAGGGGGGAGAGAGGGAGGAAGAGGGGGGGGGGAGAGGGAGGAAGAGGAGGGGGGGAGAGGGAGGAAAGAGGATGGGGGGAGAGGGAGGAAGAGGAGGGGGGGGGAGAGGGGGAGAAGAGAGGAGGGGGGGGGGAGAGGGAGTAAGAGGAGGGGGGGAGAGGGAGGAAGAGGAGGGGAGGAGATGGAGGAAGAGGAGGGGGGGAGAGGGAGGGAGAGGAGGGGGGGGGGGGAGGAGGGGGAGGAAGAGGAGAGGGAGTGGGGGGGTGAGAGGGAGTGGGGGATATCAAGTAATGAGAGGGAGTGTGTAACAGGAGCGCAGGTGAAGGGATGTGGAAACATTAACAATATAACAAAGATAAAACCCCACCTTCCCCCCTCCCCCCCCCACACGTTGTCTTACCATTATCCTACAAAAATAACGTGATTTACGAAGCTGGCAATGTTGTTCAACGCTTAAAGGCAATACGCCTGAATTTTGACAATATAAAATCCACATGTTTACACATGCCCAATACTTTTATATATCTACCTGTTGTCTATCTCCTATTGGTTCCGGGAATCAATGTCCCCAAAGGGTAGGGAAGGGGGCGGTCAATGGGTAGAGAAGGTGGTGATTGAGAGGAACGGATCTTTATGATACATGAATGGTCCGGTACAGATAAAGAGGAATGTCTGTGATAGGTTGAGTACATTAAAAAGTAACGTTCACTTTGATGAGATTGTAGACATTTTTATTCAGTCATTTATCATATCAAGGAGAGAGTCGGTGTGTTGGCTGCACTGAATGGTTGTTAACGGCACAGAGTAATTGGTCTCAGAGCAATGCAAGAGATGTATGTTCTCTCTTGACTCAGATAAAAGCTTGTGTTGACTAGCATGATTCTGTCTAGTGTGGTTGGTGGTGATTGTAGATTAGGTAGTCAGCGGTGCATGGGGGAGTGAAGACGGTTAGACTGACCAAGACTGTAGTCCAGAGTGCACGCCAGAGATGAAATATCTATGAGGATGGCTATGAGGATGGGACAGGAGCGACCTTGACCCCCGAGGCACACGAGCGTGGATAATGGCACAGCAAATTGTCAAAACAAATCGAATCATTGAAGAAGAAAATGTGTTGTAGGAGGGAGAAGAGGTGGTGGTGGTGGTGGGGACCAAGGGGACGAGGTGGAAGGAAGAAGGAAAGGTGATGGAAGGAAGGTGGGTGGTGGTGGTGATTGAAAGAGGAAGGAAGGAGTTGAGGAGGACGAGGGAGAGATTTGATTCTTGCCGCCTGAGGTGTCTAGTTTATTATTAGTCGACCGCATACTCATCCTGTGAGCGGTTGCGCAAAAATGATTACAGGGGGATAAAAAGTCTTTATTAGACCTCAACGGAGATTACAGTGACAATTACATCTATCCTGCACACCTTATATTATAATATCAGCTAGTTAGAGATTGTTCAATTTCAATAGATTTCATTGTATTTACAATTGACATTATACATTAATGGTAGGTCTTTTCGCTTATGCTTAACTGTTTTAAGTATGTAGGTACTGCAGGGCGCAAAGCCAGGGTAGGTCGATATGAAGAAGCTGTTACCCATGCAGCAGGTCCCCCCCGTTTCAGAACAAGAAGGAACCTGCTGTACTGTAGTCTATACAGCTAACTATAGTACTGAAGTTGTGATCACATTACAAGAAAAGCAGTCTAACCACGCTACAGCAAACAAGGTAGATGATAGATAATTGCGGGAAGCTGGAATGTATACCATAGCTGAACAGTATGAGGCTGGGATACAAATGTATAAGATGGCTACTAAGAGAAAGCGTGCATCTTATCTTGAGATGATTTCGGGGCTTTAGTGTCCCCGCGGCCCGGTCCTCGACCAGGCCTCCACCCACAGGAAGCAGCCCGTGACAGCTGACTAACACCCAGGTACCTATTTTACCGCTAGGTAGCAGAGGCATATGTTGTAATCCACAAGTTAGTAGGAATTATTAGCTAGAGGATCATTACTACAACACTTAACGAATGATGATTGGAAGTACATGTTAAGTAGACAGACTATGGATCACAGATCTAAGAAAGGTCAATGGATTAAGACCGAAGCTGTTTGGCCAAATTAATAATTCCTGGAAAGAGGAATTATTCTTCGTCAGGCTTCTAGGAACAAGATTACCGATTCTAGGGATAAGGTTAATCGGATTATACCTTCCTTGAGAGGCGGGGTGAAATGGTTGAGGTAGATGGCTGACTGGAGTCAGTCTGATTGTGGGAGTTGAACCGAGAAGTCCTCTGGATCTCCGTTTGCGGCAGCAGCGAAGTGTAGCAGACCGCTATGCGAGAACCTGATGTGATCTTAGTGACCAAGTTAAGTCTGCAGTATGTGAGTATTGAATGTAAGACTAACCGGGTGTGGAGCGTTGTAGTAATCATTCCGTATTAGGGACTTAGGCGGAAGTTACGAGTGTGGGTGGTGATCGCAGAGGTCAAGTGGTCTATGGGTATTGGAAGTGTATGGACCTAATAGAGTATGTTAATATGTTATTATTTGTCAGAGTCTATTCTTTGTAATTAAATGACAAAACCCGACGGCCTTTAAATATCTTCCATATGTTCACTCATTGTGTTCCAGTACAAACCTAGTGGTACGCCGCAAGGGTCTGGTGTGTGTAGGAGTACACGGTGGTAGTAACGGTTGCTGAGGCAAGGTGTTGTGTAATCGCTGTGTTCGGAATGAACCGGGGTTCAGCGTCACAACACGTAGGGTGAAAGAAACTCTGCCCATTGTTTCTCGCCGGCGCCTGGGATCGAACCCAGGCATGGAGTAAGGCCAAGTATTCACATTTATACGCAATTTAGTTTAAAAACAACAACAGTTTACATGTGCAAGACTGTTTAGATCATGGCAAGAGAGGCGAGGAATATTGGGGCAGCGTCTGACCTGCGAGGCTCAGTCTAGTATGTAATGGCGGCCGTACCCAGCCTGGGAGCGGAGGGGGAGGGGGGGGGGGGGTTAACATGATGAGTTCACCAACTGGTCTCCTTGTTTTTTGGTGCCATGTATGTGGTGAACTCCCTTGTTCTTAAGTCTATATTTATGTGGTGAACTAGTTACCAGAAACTTACTTTTGGGTCAAGTGTTTGATCACGTTATAAGGGTAACAGGCTAACTACAGTACTGTAGTTATGATCACGTTACAAGGGTAGCAGGTTAACCCAGCTGTGTCTGGGTACAAGTGACAGGATGAACAACCCAGCGGGTTTTCTTCCTATTGGGGAGTGTTGTACATGCTGCTATGGCGGTGTGTCCACTCTCAGGATGAGTGGCGCTGCCCAATAAACTCGCCCCTCGGGACAAAATTTAAAAATTAAAAAAAAAAAAAACTAACTACAGTACTGTAGTTGTGAGAGTGGTTGGGCACGAGACCAGCAAGAGTCTTTGGAGGCCGAGAACACAGAGGGTTTCTTGTCTTCCTTGCAAGGTGGTAGCGTTGAGAAGGTCGCTGGGGGGTGCAGAGGCGGTGTGGGTGGGGGGTGCAGAGGCGGTGTGGGTGGGGGGTGCAGAGGCGGTGTGGGTGGGGGGTGCAGAGGCGGTGTGGGTGAGGGGTGCAGAGGCGGTGTGGGTGGGGGGTGCAGAGGCGGTGTGGGTGGGGGGTGCAGAGGCGGTGTGGGTGGGGGGTGCAGGCGGTGTGGGTGGGGGGTGCAGAGGCGGTGTGGGTGGGGGGTGCAGAGGCGGTGTGGGTGGGGGTGCAGAGGCGGTGTGGGTGGGGGGTGCAGAGGCGGTGTGGGTGGGGGTGCAGAGGCGGTGTGGGTGGGGGTGCAGAGGCGGTGTGGGTGGGGGTGCAGGCGGTGTGGGTGGGTGGGGGGTGCAGAGTTGTGGTAAGTGGCCGCTGTATCCTAATATTAATTAATCAATTATTGTATGTACTCAATGTGTGGGAATATTTTTGTACCTTGTGACTACCTCTTAACACAGGTCAGGGACAAGCCCCTGCCCCAGGGGGTGGGGGAAGAGTGGGGGAGGGGTAGAAAGAGGAGGAGAGAAAGCCCGTTCTCTCGAGCAACCACAACAGAAAATGGGGTACTAAAATACCCGAACCTAACCAATGGACCCACGCATAAAAAACGTGAATGCTTGTGAGCCACTATGATTTATAGCACAACATACTGCTTCCGCTTGGGATTTTAACGTTAAAATGCGATACGTTATTCGATAGGGCAGATTGGGTAGGCTGGCAGAGACTAAGGGCGGCGCGAAGATGACAACAAAAGGGGAATAGTGATATAAACAAGGAGAGGATGAAGAGGGAATGAGGAAAGTAAAGAGGGGGAGTGGATGCTAGGGTGCCCGGTGGATCCCCCCTCCCCCTCCCTCACTCCCCCGGCCAAGAAATCAATAATATGAGTGTCCTTGTGCATGGTGTGAGGTCAGTGAGGAGAGTAGCGGCCCGGGATGCACTCCTCTCCTCTCCTCTACACCCTGCCATTCCTCTTAGCAGAAACATAACACGAAAATGTATGGAAATGGGGATAACTGTCTACTCTAAGGGCGTCATAGACCAATCTACGCACAGTATCGTCTCTTGCCGACGACACCCAAGTGACACATCACAACCTAACTTAACACTTAATATGAACACCTCGAGCAATAACCGCTGCCCATCACACCACTGCCGTATGCAAGGGACAATTTAGAGCTCAAAATGATGCTCAGGAAATCATTTGCATGCACATGAAACTGACGTGTGTGAAAATACAAATATCTGGCAGGGGTCCTTGCTAGAAATGGCTGCACCATATCTTAGACAAGCACACCACAGCTCACTTGGATCATGTGCAGCCCCACAAACACCCGAGTCAATACCCTATACAAACAATTAGTGAACTTACTCTTGAGTCAGCTCATGCATACACACGCACCTTTCCAATCGGCCAATTGCACCCACACCGTCAATACTTGTACTGAACCGATGCACGGTAATTGAACACTGAACCGATGCACGGTAACTGAACACATCACAAGAGTTACTCTTGACTTATTGTGGCGTTGGGAGTGATGGAACTACAGCGCTGGAGGACATTTACGTCATTTTTCCAGTGTTGCCTCCCCAGAAATGAGGAGATGGAGCTCAGAGCAAGATGGATGAACTCAACTCGTATCCCGTAAATTAAAGCCTTCCCACAAAGCACCTATCACAATGCAGTTTCAACCACAGCCACACACATCGATTGGTTAAACTCTGGGCTTCACTGTCGTGTTCCGGGAGTGGGAGGAAGTGTTTATCAAACCCGTTGGCGAGGCCAGGACACCGGTGACCTCTTGCTACCGGCTACACTCAACAGCTGAACTTGTGGAAGCGGGGAACCACCTATGGTTATACAGGCGCGTTGTATAAACTGTCGTCTGCTAGTATAACCAGACACGTCACTAAATACACGATTTCTGAACTATTGGT
Organism: Procambarus clarkii; assembly: GCF_020424385.1. Lineage (NCBI taxonomy): Eukaryota > Metazoa > Arthropoda > Malacostraca > Decapoda > Cambaridae > Procambarus > Procambarus clarkii. The sequence continues at coordinate 38,939 of NW_025567644.1, read as the reverse complement.
GTGACCCCCGATCCGTTGATACCCTGCCTGAGGTACTCTTGTCCTTAAAGGTGATAACCAATGCTCACTGCACAGCATTGCACAGCACAGCAGCCATGGGGGTACAAGTCTAGCTGAGAGAGCACCATTCTCTCACAAGTAATATCCAGTTCGAAGACTTTAGTAAGGGAGGCATGAGGTGCCCTAAGATGAGTTAGGCAGCCGAGTATTGATCACACATTACTTACAGTGTGCAGTCTGTCGTATAACCCACACTTCTCTCCATGAGCGTCACTCATGCACAATACACACTTATGGTGCACAGCGTCTTATTACCAGACTGTCCTTTGTCATGTCCTATGACGAGCTAATCTTTGAGGTGTAGGTGCTGGTGACCGCCGCCTCCGGCACTTTAAGCAAGTATGTTCAGTCTCCTTGGGGTCACCACCAACCGCCTCACACAACACAATTTACCGCTGACCATGTCACCCAATTATCCAATTAGATTAAGTGGTGATCCCATTACGACGAGAGGCTCAGGGGCCAGGATCACCGGCCTCTGCGACCCGCCACCTCAAAATACTCCCAATACATCCAGGGTAAGTCCTGGAAATCCAGGGAGTTAATTGTTCCAGCTTGTGGCACCTTACCCTCTGTATGGCTCTCTCAGGCTAGCATCACCACCCTGGCACCCTCCACGATACCCACACCCCTGGCACCCTCCACGATACCCATGACCCCTGGCACCCTCCACAATACTCTCACTCCCCCCGGAGTGCGACTAGAAGCAGCCGGAGACCAAGCATGCACCAGGGGAGCCCGGCCCATAGCTGCGCTGCACAAGAAACACACTCGGACTCCACTATAAATAGTCCAAAGGGTTACAAGCCAAGTGCACCAGACGACTGAAGGTCGAGAGGCCAGACCCAGGAGCTGAAACTTAACCCACCCCAAATAAGCTCTTATCTATCTGCTCCCTTTATATCACTGCTACACACTTTATTGTCAATATTAAGGAGTAAAACCTGATGAACAAGCTGAGGAGAGAGCACTGAGGGGAGGAGACGAGGGCAAGCTGAGGGAGAGAGCACTGAGGGGAGGAGACGAGGGCAAGCTGAGGGAGAGAGCACTGAGGGGAGGAGACGAGGGCAAGCTGAGGGAGAGAGCACTGAGGGGAGGAGACGAGGGCAAGCTGAGGGAGAGAGCACTGAGGGGAGGAGACGAGGGCAAGCTGAGGGGGAGAGCACTGAGGAAGACGTGGGGACAAGCTGAAGACATATCGGGTTGGCCAGCCTAATGTGTACCGGAAGTTGTGATGGTAACCAAGCACGTTTTATCAGCAGCCTTAGGCACATATAACCTTAGGCACATATAACCTTAGGCACATATAACCTTAGGCACATATAACCTTAGGCACATATAGCCTTAAGCACATATAACCTTAGGCACATATAGCCTTAAGCACATATAACCTTAGGCACATATAACCTTAGGCACATATAACCTTAGGCACATATAACCTTAGGCACATATAACCTTAGGCACATATACCAGTGCGGGGCCGAGGCTATATGTGTTTACACCTGCGCTTTCCTGGCGTTTAGTGCAATTTCTCAGACGTAACGGAATGGTCTTAACAACACACATGGGAATGCGTATGAAGAGTTTAATTTCCCTTTTGGTACATGTAAATTGACCCAATATGTCTGGTGTCATCAAGACCTGTCATATTTGTGAGGTGTGGTACACATACAACAGGTTCTCAACCCTTTATTCAGTGCCGCGAGACAGCTGCATTGTATAAGTAACTTCTATTGAGAATCTCGCTGTCAATCCTGAACAAGGTTTCAACTGCTTGAAAAGCAGCTTTTTAATCACAACAATTCCTAATTTTGTGGTGTATTAGTAGCTAGTTGTGCTGCTGCTAGTTTTGTTTTTACTCTGCCTGCCAGGCTACCCTGCCTGCCTGCCTGCCAGGCTACCCTGCCTGCCTGCCTGCCTGCCTTCCTGCCTGCCTGCCTGCCAGTCTACCCTGCCTGCCTGCCTGCCTGCCTGCCAGTCTACCCTGCCTGCCTGCCTGCCTGCCTGCCAGTCTACCCTGCCTGCCTGCCTGCCTGCCTGCCTGCCAGTCTACCCTGCCTGCCTGCCTGCCTGCCTGCCAGTCTACCCTGCCTGCCTGCCAGGCTACCCTGCCTGCCTGCCTGCCTGCCAGGCTACCCTGCCTGCCTGCCTGCCAGGCTACCCTGCCTGCCTGCCTGCCAGGCTACCCTGCCTGCCTGCCTGCCAGGCTACCCTGCCTGCCTGCCTGCCAGGCTACCCTGCCTGCCAGGCTACCCTGCCTGCCTGCCTGCCAGGCTACCCTGCCTGCCTGCCTGCCAGGCTACCCTGCCTGCCTGCCTGCCAGGCTACCCTGCCTGCCTGCCTGCCAGGCTACCCTGCCTGCCTGCCTGCCTGCCTGCCAGGCTACCCTGCCTGCCTGCCTGCCTGCCTGCCAGGCTACCCTGCCTGTCTGCCTGCCAGGCTACCCTGCCTGTCTGCCTGCCAGGCTACCCTGCCTGCCAGTCTACCCTGCCTGCCTGCCAGGCTCCCAGTCTACCCTGCCTGCCTGCCTGCCAGGCTCCTAGTCCACCCTGCCTGCCTGCCTGCCTGCCAGGCTCCCAGTCTACCCTGCCTGCCTGCCTGCCTGCCAGGCTCCCAGTCTACCCTGCCTGCCTGCCTGCCTGCCAGGCTCCCAGTCTACCCTGCCTGCATGCCAGACTCCCAGTCCACCCTGCCTGCCTGCCTGCCTGCCAGGCTCCCAGTCTACCCTGCCTGCCTGCCTGCCAGGCTCCCAGTCTACCCTGCCTGCCTGCCTGCCAGGCTCCCAGTCTACCCTGCCTGCCTGCCTGCCAGGCTCCCAGTCTACCCTGCCTGCCTGCCTGCCAGGCTCCCAGTCTACCCTGCCTGCCTGCCTGCCAGGCTCCCAGTCTACCCTGCCTGCATGCCAGGCTCCCAGTCCACCCTGCCTGCCTGCCTGCCTGCCTGCCAGGCTCCCAGTCCACCCTGCCTGCCTGCCTGCCAGCCTGCCAGTGCCCCCCTGGCAGCCTACAGTGTCACCATCAGGCCAAGTGGGTGCGACACTTGCCGTGGGAGGTATGAAGGACAGTAGCGTGTGCCGACCACTTGAGGGAATGAGGTCATAAAGGAGGAGTTAGCGATGGGGAGGAGATAACATCAGCGGCCACAACACCAAGTGGTCGGCTCCATCACAGTCTCACCTTTAACAGCTAGCGGCCTCCTGCTGCTGCTGCTGCTGCGTCCTCCACCACCCACACTCACCACCCTCCACCACCCACCCACCCACTCAGGGGGGCCTGGTAGCCTGGTTGATATCGCGCAGGACTCTTAATTCTGTGGCGCGGGTTCGATTCCCGCACCAGGCAGAAACAAATGGGCAAAGTTTCTTTCACCCTGAATGCCCCTGTTACCTAGCAGTAAATAGGTACCTGGGAGTTAGTCGGCTATCACGGGCTGCTTCCTGGGGTGTGTGTGGTGTGGAAAAAAAATAGTAGTTAGTAAGCAGTTGATTGACAGTTGAGAGGCGGGCCGAAAGAGTAAAGCTCAACCCCCGCAAACACAACTAGGTGAATACTCACTACTCACCCTCGTCCATCAGGGACCACAATGCCGCTCCGAGGCAACAGCCTGTTGGACCAAGTTCTCACAAGTCAAGCCTGGCCTCGGGCCGAGCTTGGGAAGTAGAACTCTCAGAACTCCAAGCAGCTAATACAACTAAATACACGCCTTCATCTGCTTGATACCTGCTTGATGGGGTTCCCGGCCTGAGGCCAGGCTCGACTTGTGAGAGTTTGGTCCACCAGACTGTTGCTTGGAGCGGCCCGCAGGCCCACATACCAACCACAGCCCGGCTGATCCGGAACTTCTCTTAGAAAACAGTCCAGTTTTCTCTTGAAGATCACGTGGAAGACATCTATCTACAACCCCCAACACCAATCGGCACTCAATTGGTGGACAAGTCATATAGGAATACCAGGGAATGACAGTGCAGATAAAGTTGCCAAAGTTGCAATTATGAGCAGGAATTTACTATTTTTTTAATTATCAGGGGAAAGCGCCAAGCCATTAAGACTTTATAGCACTTGGAAGGGATCAGGATACGGATTTGGGATGGGACGGGGGGAAGGAAAGGTGCCCAATCACTTAAACGGTCGGGGGATTGAACGCCGACCTGCATGAAGCGAGACCGTCGCTCTACCGTCCAAAGTGGCTGGGCAAGGGTGGGCGAACAGTCGAGTCTAGCCAAGATTCTAACCCAAGTGCAGGACTAATAATTGGAAATTATTAGTAATTGACTAAGACACTTACACACCAAAGATCTAGCACCTTTGGTAATGAGCAGAGAATAGTGACATGAGCATGGGGAGTGTAATGAGCAGAGAATAGTGACATGTGCATGGGGAGTGAGTGATGTGGTTGTGTCAATTGGTTTGGTTATAATGTGTAAAGGTTAAGTGTACATTGGTTGACGGTGATTATGGCAGCAGGGGTTGTATTTGTGGTGGTTCGTGGAGGTTGTTGTTTGTACCGAGTTCTTTGGTTAGGGAGAGTTTTGGCTGAACAGTACAGTGGGGGGGGGGGGAGGATCGGTCAGCCATGAAGACATCAGATGACGGTGAATATATTTGGAGGGAGGATGAGATACCAAGCATCGATATCATTATCTACTATCGAGTCAATGTGGTCACAATGCTGAAAATAAATGCAGGTAATTTTGAGAGGCCGACAACACTACTGTATCTTTATCTGGTTCCAAATCTGCAGACATAAATAACATCAAATGAGACCAGGAGGCACGGCAGGAAGTGCAAAATAGCCCCACTGAAGAGCAGGGGTGCAACAGGTACGCTGATGAACTGTCAACATCAAAAGCCCAAGAGTTCTCAACACGCTCCAGCTAGACATAAGGAGCATAACTGGCCGACCTCTCACGGTGTTCAAGAGACAACTTGATAAAACATCTCCCAAGTATACCAGGTCAATCGGGGTGTCATTCACACGTCACGCAGCGCGCAGCCGCCTCTAACAGCTTCTTTGATCAGACCACCAACCAGGAGGCCTGGTTGGAGACCGGGCCGCGGGGATATTGATCCTCTGATCCCCCGTGTGTTTTGGGCCACACAACCCCCTTTCCACCCTGTTTCCAGGACCGCGGGGGTCACGCAGGCCCCCCCTGTGTTTCCAGGACCGCGGGGGTCACGCAGCCCCCCCCCCCCGTGTTTCTAGGACCGCGGGGGTCACGCAGCCCCCCCCCCCCCATGTGTTTCCAGGACCGCGGGGGTCACGCAGCCCCCCCCCCCATTTGTTTCCAGGACCGCATTGGTCACGCAGGCCCCCCTGTGTTTCCAGGACCGCGGGGGGTCACGCAGCCCTCGTCTATTGGCCAAAAAGTTCATAGCTCACGTTAATAGCATACATTTCCTCCCGGTAAATAAAAAATAACGAGGCAAAAAACGCGTCGTGGAAAGAGAACCGTCTGGAAATTACTCTGAACACACCTTAACAACAAGAAAGCCTGCTAGAGAATATATAAAGGACGCATAGGGCCAATGAAGAGATTAGAATGTAAAGACAGTCATGACGGAGGAGAAGGAAGGAGAAATACGTTATTTCAAATTAGATTTAAATAATTATAGTCAGCCTTGGGAACATGCGGAAACCCCGGTACAATCTTAGAGGTACGTCTTCTGAACCTGTATATTAATGAAGTGCCCTAGACGTGCCCTAGACGTGTCCTGGACGTGCTCCGGGGAAGAGAAAGGGCACGCCACACAAGCCCTGCCCAGACACAAGGTTTAAAAATGTACAAACACACACACACACATAAGCCATTCACATACTTGTCCCCAGACACACGCACATGTGTACAACACGAGGATATTGATTCGTCCGGCAAGAAACGTGTGGAGAAGCGAGACAATTTGGGCCTATTTCCTGCACGCAGGAGTCATTGGTGGCGGCCAGACACTGGTAACAACAGTCGCTAAGCTGCCCATGGTAACGGCCCATTAATATAATCATCCTCCTCCTCCTTGGTGATACACTCGCTTATACCTGGAGGACCAGGCATGTCCACACTCCAGACATGTGACCCCGGCTTGCTTCCCCAGCACCCCGGCACCGGCTACTCCAGCACCCTGGCTGGCTCCCCCAGCACCCCGGCACCGGTTCCCCTAGCACCCTGGCACCCTGGCTGGCTCCCCCAGCACCCCGGCACCGGTTCCCCTAGCACCCTGGCACCGGCCGGCTCCCCCAGCACCCCGGCACCGGCTGGCTCCCCTAGCACCCCGGCCAGCTCCCCCAGCACCGACCGGCTCCCCCAGCTCCCCGGCACCGACCGGCTCCCCCGCAACAATCACAATACTAGCTATTCACGCACCACGACCCAAGGCCAGCAATTTAGATCCGTAAACGCGAGTAAAAACACGACAGTGAGGTGAGGCTCCTGGTGTTACCTGGAGGGTGTCTCTGGAGTTCTTCCACTCCCCGAGCCCGGCCTGAGGCCAAGCTCGACGTGTCATAACTTGGTCCAACAAGCTGTTGCTTGCAGTTGTTCGTAGGCCCACATATCCACTACAGCCGATTGATCCGTCACTTCTTGCAAGAACCTGTCCAAGTGCCTCTTGAATACATCCACTTTTGTTCCGGCAATATTTCTAATGCTTGCTGGGAGAGTGGTTGAACAGCTGTGTACCTCTGATGTTTAGACAGTGCTCTCTGAATACCCCTATGGTTCCTCTATTCCTAACTGGTTCTATTCTGCATTTTGCTCCATATCGTTTACTCCAGTATGTTATTTTAATGTGTAGATTTGGGACCTGGCCTTCAAGTATTTTCAACGTGTATATTATTTGGTATTTCTCTCGTTTCCTTTCTAGTGAGTTCATTTGAAGAGCTTTGAAACGGTCCCAGTAATTCAGGTGCTTTATCGCGTCTATGTATGCCGTATATCCGTATTTCTATACGTGCCGTGTATGTTCTTTGTATTATCGCTATTTCAGAAGTCTCTCCTGTTCTGAAAGGGAAAGATTACTGAGCAATACTCAAGACGGGACAGCAGTAGTGATTTAAATAGTATTAGCATTGCTGTGGGATCTCTGGATTTGAACGTTCTCATAATCCATCTTGTTTTCCTGGCCACCGGTATATTTGTTTGGTTATGTTCACTAAAAGTCATGTCGTTAGACATCATAATTCTCAGATCTTTTACATGTTGCTTTCCTTCTATGAGTAGGTCTGATTGTGTCCTGTACCCTGTGTTTCGTTTAACTTCCTCGTTTCCACCATACCTCAGTACCTGGAACTTGTCACCGTTAAACATGTTATTTTTCGTTGCCCATTCAAAGACTTATGGTACAGTAGGGGTGTGGCGCTAGTGTATGCGCCAGCACACACACACACTCACTCACTCACGCACACGCCCCCCCCCTCCCACACACACACACACACACACACACACACACACACACACACACACACACACACACACACACACACACACACACACACACCTACCCATCACATAAGTACCAGGTGTACAAGTCAGCAGCCGGAGAACAAACACTCCATTAGAGATCTCCACTCTTAAATTCCAGGGTAATCGCGCCTAACGCTTCGATTACCTTTTTGGTGCAAAATAAAATCTTTAAATTACGATCACTTGGCTGTCGGAAACTGCATATTGGCGAGGAACGTTTTAATTCCCCTCCCTGGGCCGACAGCCCGCGGAGGCGTTCCATGGGTAATGAACTAGGCTAGACACCTTCCTGAAGGTGCTTCGGGGCAGCGCTTGTCTTCATAACCGGAGATGAAGCCAGCTACTGGTCGCAGAAAATGCGATAAACCAAGAAATGTAAAATATGAACTTATATGTTAAGGATTTATTCCCCCCAGTCCCGACGCCACCTTGGGAAAATAATTAAGCCTACTTTGATAATCGTCGAGGCCTCGGAGCACGGATCGAGACACTTGGGCGGGAAACCGAGCACAAATCAGCGCCGCGAATCCCAGGTGATGGAAGCGAGGTCAACCTGGGTCACCAAGGCAGGAACACAGACACAGCAACTAGCCACGTACACAAAGCCTTCGTCAGACTATGGCGCGACAACCTTTTGTACAAACTTACTGAAACACCAGCCCAAAACTGGACACTGCTAAGACTAATTAGCAACTTCCTGAAGAATATACAAGTCACCCGCTTCAACAAGAAGGGGGGAAGGGAATTATCAGGAGAAAGCGCCAAGCCATTACGACTATATAGCACTTGAAAGGGATCAGGATAAGGATTTGAGATGGGACGGAGGGAAGGAATGGCGCCCAACCACTTGGGCGGTCGGGGATTGAACACCGACCTGCATGAAGCGAGACCGTCGCTCTCCCGCTACTTTTCAAGTTCTATGTATTACTGTGGTCTGTATATAACCCGAGATTTTGGTCCGCAGAACGGTGAACTTTAGAACTGTGTGATTACCTAAGTCCTGAACGTGATGAATCAATGAGAAAATCAGTAGGAGCCGTGATGAGGATTCGAACTGGGGATTATGTTCTGGCTACTCCCAAGAACACGCCATAAGACAACTGGGCTACGATATGGTAAGAGAGATTGCAACCTAAGATTCTACTGAATCCAGGAGGGTTCCTGAGGCTTCCACTAAAGCCGAACTAGGGCTTCACACTCCCCCCCCCCCATGCACTCTGGGCTCGCTCGTCCAGGAATTCTACCTCTAACGTTCCCTCTTTCAATGTACAGAAAAATCACATTCAATCACATTTAATACGACTTCTGTGTTATTATTTCATATCCTCAGCATCTAATGATTTATGATAATGTAATTAGTGGAACATGTAGACAACTGCCGCACTATAATGAAACACTGCCCCCCCCCCCCCCACCACTCCCTGGCTGGGGGGGGGGGCACGCGCCTTACTCTAACAAAAACTAATATCGAAAAACTATACGGCAGAAAACATATTGGACGCTTACATTATAGTGTGCTTGGGGGAGGCACTGGGGGGGGGGGGGGAGGGATTGGGGGGAGAGTTCACTGGCGGGGGAGGGATTGGGGGAGAGTTCACTGGCGGGGGATGGGGGGGGGGGGAGTGCACTGGCCGGGGGGGGGGGATTGGGGGGAGCGCACTGGTGGGGAGGGGGGAGTGCACTGGGGAGAGGGGGGAGTGCACTGGGGAGAGGGGGGAGTGCACTGGGGAGAGGGGGGAGTGCACTGGGGAGAGGGGGGAGTGCACTGGGGAGAGGGGGGAGTGCACTGGCGGGAGAGGGGGGAGTGCACTGGCGGGAGAGGGGGGAGGGGGGAGTGCACTGGCGGGGGAGGGGGGAGTGCACTGGCGGGAGAGGGGGGGAGGGGGGAGTGCACTGGCGGGAGAGGAGGAGGGGGGAGGGAACCGGTAGGGTACAGGGGGGAACTGTACAAGGAGGAAGAAGTGTACAGGGGGGGGGGGCAGAGGTAGTGTACTGGCATACTTAATATGGATATTAGCAACAACTAATACCTGATCGAGCAGGTTGTGACTAGTACGACAGACTGCGAGGAAACGCGTCTAACAACAGCCTGGTTGACCAGACCACACCACCAGGAGGTATGGTCAGAGACAGGGCCGCAAGGGCATTGATCCTGGGAACATTCTCAAGGTACCTCTTTCAATGCACAGAAAAATCACTTTTAATATGACTTCTCTGCTATTATTTAATATCCTCAGCCTCTAATGATTTAACCTCACCTAAGCCCCGAAATCAAGATAACCTCAAGATAACCACCTCAAGGTACCGCGTCACATGTTCAATGTTTTAATCATCTGGAAGATTTCCTTCCGAATCTCACAAATAATTGTTTTATTAAATTGACACTAATGCATTATCTGGTTCATTCAAATTTTCAGCCCCGCCTTAACCCCCCCCCCCCTGTCCCCTTGTTCAAATTCCTCGCAAAGCAAAAAATATCATCTAAGGTTCTGAAAATTTTAGTAAAAATGACTATGAACAGTTCATTCACTATGAACACATTAATGTACAATGTTATTAACAGTCAGTGGTGCAGACGACACCAATCATTCCATGACAAGAACTGGTGTGAGACACGACAACAATTACAACCTCCATAATTATTTAATTCGCGAGTTGCTAAGCAATTTACATTCAAGTGTTACTATTATAGCCCATGGGTAGACGGTGTTGTGAAGGCGACATGAAGCTTCCTTCTCCACTCCCATGTTGCTGGGAGACGAGGTCAGTGTTGGTGGGAGGCTGAACACTCCTACACCTCCCATGTTAATATTCTTCACATCCTAGTGTTGTGTGTTGAACATGACCTGGGTTGAACATTTGTTCAATATATTATATATTGAATACCAGTCCCCAAAAAATCGGATAAAAACCTGATTTTTGGCAATTATTTTAGTAAACGACGCAGCATTGCGTCGTTACCGAGATTACGTCCAGTAAAAAAATGACGCAATGCTGCGTCGTTACCGGACGAAAGTGCTAATACTCTCCCAACACTTAGTTAAGTGTATACTTTATGTTTCCTACCATCTCTCTCTCTCCAGTATTTATACTTTTGTAGTGCAGGATACCTGATCAACCTGGCTGCGATTCATACGTCAGGTTGTGACCAGCCGCATCCAACAGCCTGGTTGAAAAGACCACCAACCAGGGGCCCCATTCACGAAGCAGTTATGCAAGTACTTACGAACGTGTATCTCTTTCCTCACTCAATCTTTGACGGCTTTGGTTAAATTTATTAAACGATTTACAAGCACGAAAACTTCCCAATTAACTGTCGTTATTGTTATAAACAGCCTCCTGGTGCTTCGGAGCTCATTACCTGTTTAATAATTGTTAACAAAGCCGCAAATGATTGAGAAAAGATGTACAGGTTCGTAAGTGTTTGCGTAACTGCTTCGTGAAGCTGGCGCCTGGAGGCCTGGTCACAGACGGCCGCAGGGGACATGCTCCTGACCTCTCTGATCAAGCCAACACCGTGTACTACACAAAGTACACAGACTAGGTGAGTACTGGCCAAACATATAATCTGGTGGAGTAATGTCAATATTAACACGGCCTTCCCAATCACGTACGATAACTACGGTAACCAAAATATACACAAAATTGGTAATACAAAAATTGTGTACATTTTTGCTTTAGCAGAGTTCAGCGGTGGACGCCGAGCTTCAAAACCAGAAACAGACCCAAAACATTTTATAATCTTGCCTACATGGAAACAGGCAAATATGTATGTTGGTGCATTCGTGCATACATATGTATACATATGGACAGAAATGGAGGGAGCAGTGGTGAGTGAGTGGGGGGGGGGGGTTATGTGTACTCGCCTAACTGTACTTACGGGGATTGAGCTTTGGCTCTTGGTCCCGTCTCTCATCATCCAATCAACGACTCCGCTCTCACTTTTCACCCCTTCTCTCATTTTATATATCTTCTCTGAGTACTCAGAGGTCTTCTCTGAATACTCTTTATTTTCTTCATCGAGGATATGGGTCCCTACACTTGCACCAGAGGTGGTATCCCTTACGAGAGAGAGAGAGGGCGTGGAAACAGAAGAGTGGGGCGTGAACATGACTGCCACGTTAGGAACCCCTAGCGCGCTGTGTCAACACCTGAGGGAGAACAAAGGAGAAAGAGATGAGGAGGAGAGGGAGGTGTAGGGGAAGAAATGGGAGGGAGAGACAATGGGCGGAGGGAGGGGAGACTGGGGAGGGGGGAAGGAGATATGAGAGGGAGGGGAAAGAGGAAGAACGACCAACCAGGCTGTTTGATGCTGCTACTCGCGCAGTCTCACTTGTCAGTCACAGCCCGATAGATCAGGTACCCGTTGGTGGTGTTAAGAGGTCGGCCAGTAATGCCCCTTACATATAGAGGGAGTATTATAAGGTCTTGGCCCCTTAGTGTTAATAGAACTGTCTCAGCGTACCAGTACACCTTTATTTCAATGGTGCTATTTTTCATTCCTGTTTTGCCTACTGGTCTCATAATTAGTTATTTCTATATGCAGATTTGGAAACAATTTCTCTAGTGTTTTCCAAGAATAAATAATGTTTTTCTTACCCGCGTTCTAGAGAATACAGTTTGAGACATTTTAAGCGGTCCCAATAATTTATATGGCTTATTGAATGGATACGAGAAGTAAAAGATCTGTGCATGTCTTCCAGGTTAGGCAAGTCTTTGCCTTAGAATGGGATTGTTAGTGTGCAACAGTATTCCACTCTAGAAAGCACTAGTGTCTTGAAAAGTGCCACCACTGGTTTGGCATCTTTTGTTTGAAAAGTTCTTATCCAACCATAACCCAGGAAGCTACACAAGGTAGTCACAAGGTAACCTGTCATTTTCTTGCAGAAATGACATCTACTTTTATTGTGTTCAAAATTTAAGGCGATCCAACATCATTACTCCCAATTATTGTTTACTCTACTCGAGACTTGGCAAGTCTTCTATGACACCCAGAGCCTTACACACCACAAAAAGGATCCACTCGTGAATATTCTATAATTTTCTCTTGTGCTAACTTTAACTGGACTCTGGGATGGTCCCAGATGTTTTCCAAGCACAACAGAGCATTAATATTTAGCACCGTCACATCACATATTGCCCGCGACTCATCCAACCTGGAAAGGACAGTTCCTGAACATAGCCGGGATGTGTTACAACGGAAAGATTGATGATATTCTGGAGAGAGAGATGTAAGAACTTTGCACCAAGATTGTAACTTTTGGTTGATTTGTCTGGATATCTATTACAACTTATGCCTATGTACCTAGTCATGAAAGTGTGTGTGTGTACGTGTGGTATCATACGGCATGTGTAAAGGAAGAAATGTATACGTTTATCAACCAGAATGTTCGGTAATATGTCGATTGTTTGTGCTGTGTGTGTGTATATATATAAACACGTTGTATTGAATGGGATAAGAATAACTTGAGCTACAGACTTAAGGAACACAACAGAAGTGTTAAGTCTGCAGAAATAATGCTCTCTTCTGTCAGGTTAGTGATTCTAATCATTCTATTAATTGGTTTTCTCCTGAAATAATCTTTACTGACTCTCCTCTTTAAAGACGCCGTCTTGTCGAATCGGTTCCGGTACACAACCTACCCAACATGAACCCGAGTCCTGGCTTTGTTGCTGTTAACTCTTCCCTTTCACAGTATATACTCAAATGTTCTAAATTTTCTAACAAACGTGACCTGACTTAAGCCTACTCCCTTTTTTATACCCACTTTTCCATACCTTTCTTTTATTCTTACCTCATCCCATTCTTCCTTCATTTTATTCTTACAATCATCCCATTCGTACCTTTCACCTTACTCTTGCCTACTCCTAGAAATTACAGTCTTCTCTTACCTGCTCCTCTCCTCTCACTCTCCTTATTTATTGCCCGTTTCTTCCTCTCCCCCTTACGGGCAATTCATGTCCGTGCCACCTCTTGAGAGTGATTGATCTTAATCAATCACTCTCTCCCTCACACAAGACTTGATAATGGTCCAGGACGGACCGGAACAACGTCGTCACCTCGTCTTCTGATGTGTGGTCTGGTCATCATATCTTCAGTCACGTTATTGTGACTCCGTCTTATTGCCTTCGTATTTATACCTCAAACTAATTTCAATTTCAACCTGGATCAGCTCTGATGCGCACCCCGGACTCTGTTTTGTATCTTAATATTGGTACTTCGTCGTCTTGCATCACTCCATCCCACCCCCACCTTTCCTTACCTAACTTCCCTTTCCCTTCTCTCGTGGTCATATTGTCCCTAGACACAATCCTTAAGAGTCCGATACCTTCGATATCGTTCGCTGTGTGCGCTTACTGTTCTCGCATTGGCATCCCCCAGTGTTGTTCTGAGTAGCTGAATCTATAACAACAAGTTCCAAGTAGCACGGGCTATGGTGAGCCCGTAACTTACCCGGCACAGGAGCAGGGCAAGAAGCTCGGGCTATGGTTAGCCCCGATCCCCCAGTGATATTCGGCGCCTTTTGAACATCTAGCGACACTGATGGTGCTACACAAGTCTCTCAAGCCGGGTGCCTTCTTTTGAAGACTTGCCACCCCCCCCCCTTCCCCACTGTCCCTTCCCCTCCCGCCTGGCTGTTCCAGCTATTATACAAGACAGTCTTCCTGGCCTCCAGGCCACTATCACCAGTAATTACAATTACCTCGTTTCCGCTGCCTCACCTTCGCCACTCTTACTCTTTCCTTTAGTTTTTAGGGGGGGGGGGGTGGTGGTGGTGGTTGGTGGGTGTGTGTGTGTGTGTGTGTGTGTGTGTGTGTGTGTGTGTGTGTGTGTGTGTGTGTGTGTGTGTGTGTGTGTGTGTGTGTGTGTGTGTGTGTGTGTGTGTGTGTAAATCACGAAGAAATTAATACGCGATGAATAATGGGACACTGTCGACCATGAAGGAAGAAATGAAATAGGAAATTCCCTATTTTCGTATTGACCAATACATCTACAGAAGAATGGATAATACAAGTCTTGTGGTGGATATATAGGTAGGAACGAGGCGATGAGAAAATGTTTTTGTTCACCAATATAAGAGTTAACACCAGACGGCCCATTGACCCAGACATGTGAGATCAAGCAAGCAACAATACTAATGACGTATTATCGAGACAACTGTATTAAAAATCTTATTCCAATCCTTTGTTAATATATCAATAAAAAATGTAACCAAATTATACAAATCATTACTAATGCTCACATTCTCACCATATTGATTGGCACAGGTCTTCTTCAATAACGATTTGTAGAAGAATTTTGAAGATAGGAGACATTCTTGAAGATATTTTGAAAGTGCTTTGAAGCTTGGTGATTTGTATTAAAGCAGATTAAAAAATATTTATCTTCAAACTGCTTTTACAATTTATTATCGAAAAAGACCTCTCTCAGTCAATTTAGTGAGACTTTTCTGACAAATGAAAAAACAGAGCATTATATAATTGGCCTTATTTTTACAAAATATTTATTTTGCAAAAATCTCTATTCAAAATCCCTAGATGTTTGACATACATAGAACCGGTTACAGTCCTTTCAACGAATTTTGTAAATGACAATTATCATTACGAGGGCTGTTTCTATCAAATAATTTGCCAACTGTATTTTCATAATTTAACAACCCGTGTATATAAAAAAAATGTCAAGGCCTTGACAATATTTTCGAACCCAGAAAAATATGGTCAACAAACATTTTTTGAGCCATTTTTTCAGAGCATATTTTGTCATAATATGTACGATGTGCTTTGCTATGACAAACTTCCAAAAATCGTCTTGGATGAAGAGTTTAAGAATACTGATTCTACTGATGTCAAGCTTTGGTATCCAAGAAGTTTTTTTTGGAAATTTGCCATATCAAAGCACATCTTACGTATTATAACAAAAAATGCACTGAGAAAATTCGCCCCAAAAATGTGTTATGTTGACCATATTTTTCTGGGTTCGAAAATATTGTCAAGGCCTTGAATTTTTTTTATATACACGTGTTGTTAAATTATGAAAATACAGTTGAACATTGTTAGTAAGAAACGGCCCTCGTAGTGATAACTGTCATTCACAAAATACCTTGAAAAGATTGCAATAGATTCTATCTTCCTGAGGCGTTGTTTATCATCGGCGTTTTACTTGGCTTTCATAGTCGAAACCTCCCAGCCGAGCCCCGCCCACCAGCCTCCCCAGCCGAGCCCCGCCCACCAGCCTCCCCAGCCGAGCCCCGCCCACCAGCCTCCCCAGCCGAGCCCCGCCCACCAGCCTCCCCAGCCGAGCCCCGCCCACCAGCCTCCCCAGCCGAGCCCCGCCCACCAGCCTCCCCAGCCGAGCCCCGCCCACCAGCCTCCCCAGCCGAGCCCCGCCCACCAGCCTCCCCAGCCGAGCCCCGCCCACCAGCCTCCCCAGCCGAGCCCCGCCCACCAGCCTCCCCAGCCGAGCCCCGCCCACCAGCCTCCCCAGCCGAGCCCCGCCCACCAGCCTCCCCAGCCGAGCCCCGCCCACCAGCCTCCCCAGCCGAGCCCCGCCCACCAGCCTCCCCAGCCGAGCCCCGCCCACCAATCAACCCAGGCCAGCCTAGAGAGGCATATACTTCAGGCCGTCTCAAGAGGACGGGGTGGTGCATAATAGACCTCACTCGCTCTCGCCTCCACCACGCCATCACCACATAATGAGGCTGGCCACCACCGGCCTGGGAGGCCAGACGCCGTACTCGCCGCCCACCTCACTCTCACCATTTGTTGTATGTCAACGGGTCCCCGTCAGCCCCATTTTCCTTTCTCTCTCTCTCTCACACACCCACCCCACGAGGTGTGGAGCCTCGCGGCTGAGTGGACAGCGTTCTGGGGTCGTAGTCCCAAGGGCCCGGGTTCGATCCCCGACAGGCAGAAACAAATGGGCAGTTTCTTTTACCCTGGTGCCACTGTTCTCCTACCAGTAAATGCGTACCTGGGAGCTA
The DNA here is from genome assembly GCF_020424385.1 of Procambarus clarkii. Lineage (NCBI taxonomy): Eukaryota > Metazoa > Arthropoda > Malacostraca > Decapoda > Cambaridae > Procambarus > Procambarus clarkii. The sequence continues at coordinate 22,445 of NW_025567644.1, read as the reverse complement.
GTCAGCTTCTACAAGCTACTTCCTGGGGTGTGTGTATGTATTTACTATTTGTATCTGCAGAATCGAGCTATTAGCTCTTGGACCCTGCCTTTCTGACCTATTTGTCTTCTATTATGTCTATACTACTTAAGAGGAAAAATAAATTGACTAGAAAGGCGGGTTCCAAGAGCTAATAACTCGATTCTGCAGATACAAATAGTAAATACACATACTCACGTACGTCAGTGTTTGCAGATGACGCAGCGCTGATGAACGTGACAGGAGAAAACTGCAGAAAGTTCCTGGACGACCGAGACAAATTCCAAGATTTGGCAAACATGGGGAAAATTATTAATAGAAAAATATTGTTGCACAATAACAGCCCCATTTAATGCTGGAGAAATTGCTGACCTGGAGAGCGTGCAGAGATCCTTTACTGCTAGAATCCACTCAGTGAAACGTCTAAACTATTGGAGACGACTTAAAATGTCTAAATCTGTATTCTCTTGAGCGCAGGCGGGAGAGAGAATAATTTACACGTGGAAAATAGTAGAGGGGCTGGTCCCAAACCTGCACACAGAAATAACATCACATAAGACCAGGAGGCATGGCAGGATGTGAAGAATACCCTCGTTGAAAAGCAGAGGGGCAACAGGTACTCTGAGGGAGAACAGCATCAGAGGCCAGAGACTGTTCAACACGCTTCCACTTCCACTATACATAAGGGGCAATACTGGCCGATCCCTCACAGTATTCAAGAGAGAACTTGATAAACACCCCCAAAGGATCCCTGATCAACCAGGCTGTGACTCATACGTCAGGCTGCGAGCAGCCGCGTTCAACAGCCTGGTTGACCAGACCATCAACTAGTAAGCCTGGTCCTGACCGGCCGCGGGGACCTTGACCCCCGGAATCAATACAAGATAACCGCAAGATAAGGAGTAGTTAATTTCTTACTCATTTCTGCCTCTGGTGAATGCCTCTGACTAAACTAGAGCTGATTTGCACACTGCATATAAACTGTGGGAATGTCGTGGGTGGAGTCTATCAACTTGGACGAAATACGTCGGAAGTATTGGTTTGTGTGTCCGGGTGAGCGCGCTACACTAGTGATAAGGTCCGGTGACCAGTTGAGACCAACAGTGTCATGTTGATGTCACTCAATAAAAGAGGTCACAGTAATATTAAGACAGTAAGTTAAGGCAGTATGGGTACATGGCCTCCCCTTTGGTCGGTGGCTACTATACAGCCCCGTATGTGACCACTTGATAGTTTATATGGTGTCACTGGGTAGAGAAATTAGTACCTAAATATATTACCCGTTTGCTTATGCTGGACTACAGTCCACGGCTGTGCTAAGACTGTGGGAGCCTACAAGTGACGGACAGCAGGTCGTGTGGCGATCGTCGAGCCATCTCTGCCCTACTCTTGGGGGTCCAGTGGTGAGTCGAGTGCCTCCTGGGGTCCTCTTGTCTCCGTTACAAGATGGAGACGTGATAGGCACGGCAGGTGGCGAGGGGTGCCACAGGGTAGCTGGCGAGGGGTGCCACAGTGTAACGGGGGGTGGGGGAAATAGCTCTATCTTGTCCATTATTCCACCCCCCAGTTAACTAACGAGGCCGGGGGAAACAGCTCTCTCTAGTCCGTTATCCCGTCCTCAGTTAGCTAACTATTCTAGAGCACCTCCAGAGTTCCTAAGGCAACCTCTCTCGTTCAACACCTTGTAACCTAGGTATTTGACTACCTAGGTGCTAAGACTACAAGGCGCCGTAACTGGATCAGCTACCCGAAACTCTAGAGAACTCTAGAATACAGAATCATTGCCACAAACGTATAAGAGAAAACGAGAGGAAAGAAATGAATAGTGAAGTAATTAGTGAGGGTTTGGGGTGAGAGGTAGGGAGGTGGGAGGAGCGAGGAGGGTCATTAGTTGAAAGTGAGAGTTTAGAGAAGGGTGGAGGGAGAGGTGTAGATAGGTAGAAGTAGAAGAGTAGATAGTAGAAGTAGAAGAGTAGATAGTAGAAGACGAAATGCTGCCACCATCCATTCATGATCATTACATACAAGACAAGGAATGGAACTTGCCTGTATCACAAAATTCTCAAAAGATGTTATCATGAGTTCATTATTAGTATGTTCCCTCTGTACCATGTACTCCTTAAAATCAGGGAACCAATAATCCCCGAGGCTTTCTCACCTCAACTCTAAGCTCTAGGGAACAAAGTTAAACACAATTTAAATAATAAATTCATAATTATATTTCCCATGAAGTATCATAATTTAGCAATTCAATTAAAATGTTCCAGTTAATATGCAAAGTGAGTCATCATCCAAGAATTCGAGAACCCTACAACTTGACTGCCCCTCATCATCACACAACATATGTAAAACACGACAAGTCACCTTAATGTTCACTCACCGAGTACTGAGTCTAAGTTGAATAGAGAGGGGGGGGGGGGGTCTGTAGCTTGACAGAGACTGTCTCGCCCCTGCCGGCCGACAGCCTCCCAGGTAGGGAGCAGGTCTCTGCTCTCGTCTGCTGTTCTGTCTCTTAATGCTCTATGCTGGATAGCTCTCCGAGTTTATATTGGGGAACCTAGTAGCTAACTCCGCCCACAAATAGATAGCCTCCGGCACTACCAAGCCACTCCTTAAACGTCGGCTTGTTTGAAGGCTACCAGACTACAATTAAGAGCTTAGCGGAAGCAAGGTGAAATTCTCATGATCTGACCTCAGGTCACTTGAGGTCATTAACGGTTAGAGGTGTGAGATCTCAGGCAGACAACTGGCGCCTCTCAGATCCTTGTCTGTGACTCATGTACTCTATATATATTTTAAATAACCTAACCCAAACACTTTTACAGTGTTACATCTCCCCTTCTCCCCGAAAATAAAGTTTTTGCAACACTGCTAAAGCAAGCTAGCTGTGTGCGACAACTTTATTAACGAAAAGAATACATCCTAGCTAAACAAATATACATCATCCTACTCTAAAAAATGAAATATGTAGACAGACGTCCATTGTCTCTGGCTGGGCGCCGTCACTGCTTGGTCTTGTAGATAATCCTGTACCACATTTCTTCAACACAACTGCCTCCGTCGCTTCTCCGTCGTTAACGCACAACAACACTTGGTCAACCCGAAAGCCGTTACTACTTGAACTGAGCACAGGACCGTGGAATTCGGTTGTCCCAGCTGATCTGTAATTGGCCCTACGTCAGTCACCATGAGAGACGTATATTGGGGTTCTTCACAGCTATAGGGACTACAAGTTTCGAGACCTTCATATAGTTGCCAACAGTAGAAATCCCATCCTACTCTTCTTCCTCCCTGTTGCTCCAGCACGCCTCCTTCAGAGAGCTACTTCTGACAGCCACATCAAGTCCGCATGACACAGGAAGAATCACTCAACAGAGCAACATGCTTGCAGGAGGGGCGGCCAGTTAAGGCAAACGATCCTGTCTTGCAATTACGCTCCATGCAATGATGCTTACACCAGCAAGGGACACTAGGCATCGTGTCTCACTCAGCTTGTCTTATCTTCTTCTTTCTTCTCTCTTCTTTCTTCTATCTTCTTTCGTTTCTCTTCTTCTCTTCTCTTCTTCTTCTCTCTCTTTCTTCTCTCTTCCTCCTCCCATGGGTCTTTGGCAAGCGACCTGGGGTCCATTGGGGTCCGTCCGTCCTGGGGTCCATCCTGGGTAGACCGATGTTGGTGGGACAGACTGGAGTCGTTGTTGTTCCTCTTCCATCTTTACTGGGTCGTCTGGGGTCGTCTGCCGAACGACCTGGGGTCCACTGGGTAGACCAATGTTGACCGACCGAGAGGGCTGCATCTTGGGGTCCCCTGGGGTGGTGGTGGTGGTGGAGCCATGACCTCCAGGTAGTGGGCTGGTCGTGGTGGTGGTGATAAACGCCCCTGAGTGTGGTACATAGCAGCCGTCTCCCTCTTTTGTATGTGCGTCTCTCCTCTCTTCTGGCTCCCACCTGTGGATGAACAGAAAGGCGACAATATCGTGCTCCCAAGATATTTGTGTGACCCTGTAGTTTGTATAGGGTTACACAGTCATATCATAACGCTCTCCTCCTGGCAACAACTACACTTCAATTTTTAATAATTCAATTAACTCTGAATGATATTGACTTGGTGGAACATAAAACAGTAACAGAGTAAAGTTAGAGAAGAGAGAATAAGGTCATCACTACTTTTAACTTGTCACAACAAAAAAATCAATACTAATAGACAAAACACTAGCCTAAACTTAACTGTACCTTTCCTAATCTTAAGTACATAATTAACCGTTACTCCTACCCTTAACCTACAGCCACCTACGTGACCCAGAGTGTTTTCCTAGCTTCTCCGCCGGTCAACAACTCAAAACTGTTGCCACCCCTGTGACCAGACTATCTAACGTCGAGCGTCCCCAACGTGAAGTCTACTGACATACTAAGCCTCCCCCTAGCATGCTGTACAAGACCAGTACACCTCGGGTTATTGCGTTCAAATGGAGTAAAACAGTCGATCGCAATAATCTGAGCAGAACCACTACAAACTACTTAAAATCTATTTAAGAACTACACCTGCCACTCCCCACTGACCTGGAGACCAGCGGTGGCTGGGTGTCCCCGTGGGACATGCGAGGTCACCTGTCACACTCAGCTGACCTGCACTACCAACACCGCTAAGTTCCCAAATCGCCAAATCTTATTACTAACATAAGTCACTACACACGCAAGTTCTGGTGAACATTCCCTGAACACCACAAAACTCACAAAATCACTAAACCACAACACCAGAGAATCACCATCTCCTAACCTGAAAAAAGTTCGCTAACTCGCGAATAATAAACACCTGTCAAGATCTCCCTGATAGCGCCTGAGCGGCAAAAGACACGTGGGACTGAACAATGTTAAAAGAACACCAACTACCTACAACATTGTTCAACACCGCTGCCAACATTGTAACGGGGGGTGGGGGAAATAGCTCTATCTTGTCCATTATTCCACCCCCCAGTTAACTAACGAGGCCGGGGGAAACAGCTCTCTCTAGTCCGTTATCCCGTCCTCAGTTAGCTAACTATTCTAGAGCACCTCCAGAGTTCCTAAGGCAACCTCTCTCGTTCAACACCTTGTAACCTAGGTATTTGACTACCTAGGTGCTAAGACTACAAGGCGCCGTAACTGGATCAGCTACCCGAAACTCTAGAGAGAACTCTAGAATACAGAATCATTGCCACAAACGTATAAGAGAAAACGAGAGGAAAGAAATGAATAGTGAAGTAATTAGTGAGGGTTTGGGGTGAGAGGTAGGGAGGTGGGAGGAGCGAGGAGGGTCATTAGTTGAAAGTGAGAGTTTAGAGAAGGGTGGAGGGAGAGGTGTAGATAGGTAGAAGTAGAAGAGTAGATAGTAGAAGTAGAAGAGTAGATAGTAGAAGACGAAATGCTGCCACCATCCATTCATGATCATTACATACAAGACAAGGAATGGAACTTGCCTGTATCACAAAATTCTCAAAAGATGTTATCATGAGTTCATTATTAGTATGTTCCCTCTGTACCATGTACTCCTTAAAATCAGGGAACCAATAATCCCCGAGGCTTTCTCACCTCAACTCTAAGCTCTAGGGAACAAAGTTAAACACAATTTAAATAATAAATTCATAATTATATTTCCCATGAAGTATCATAATTTAGCAATTCAATTAAAATGTTCCAGTTAATATGCAAAGTGAGTCATCATCCAAGAATTCGAGAACCCTACAACTTGACTGCCCCTCATCATCACACAACATATGTAAAACACGACAAGTCACCTTAATGTTCACTCACCGAGTACTGAGTCTAAGTTGAATAGAGAGGGGGGGGGGGGTCTGTAGCTTGACAGAGACTGTCTCGCCCCTGCCGGCCGACAGCCTCCCTGGTAGGGAGCAGGTCTCTGCTCTCGTCTGCTGTTCTGTCTCTTAATGCTCTCTGCTGGATAGCTCTCCGAGTTTATATTGGGGAACCTAGTAGCTAACTCCGCCCACAAGTAGATAGCCTCCGGCACTACCAAGCCACTCCTTAAACGTCGGCTTGTTTGAAGGCTACCAGACTACAATTAAGAGCTTAGCGGAAGCAAGGTGAAATTCTCATGATCTGACCTCAGGTCACTTGAGGTCATTAACGGTTAGAGGTGTGAGATCTCAGGCAGACAACTGGCGCCTCTCAGATCCTTGTCTGTGACTCATGTACTCTATATATATTTTAAATAACCTAACCCAAACACTTTTACAGTGTTACATAACTAAATTTACTTGTGTGTTATGAGTTTTGTTTAATGTTCAACGTACTCCAGACTTAATTGTTATATACCATTATAACCCACATAACATAACAAGGCACATCATTTAAGAGGGTGATCAAGAACTGAGAATAATTACATAATTATCTTGGTGAACAGTTCTCTAAAAATATATAATCGTTATCGATATCAATACGATTAATCATTTACTCTAAACATCAAAAATAATTAACACTAATCTATGACTTATCGATATTCATCATATATGAGGACTTCATTATACCAGCCACACAGAACAAGGATGGTCTCTACCAGAGATAACAGCTTAAAAACAAATCAAGATGGACAAGCAAATTTAATGTATATTGCTGTGCGTCATCCAATATACGAGATTCAGTGAACTGGTCACATAGTTGATCGAGCAGTGGGCCAGGTCTAAACTCTGCCACCAACTGTCCACATTTCTGCATCCAACTACGAGTTTGCAGTTACACGGCTCGTTCATAGGAAATGTATATGTTGTTCGCCAAGAACATGACCGCGTGACACGACTGCCACCATATAAACACGCGGTATTCATCTGACTTGTGGGTTTACTATCTCGGTTCGTGTCCCCAAAGTCTGGGACCACAGGTCTTATTGCTAGAGGATGGAACACCGAGTCTGTTCCCTATCTTAAAGTCGGGAGAGGTACCTTATACCCCCCTCCCCGGCTCAGCTGCCTTCAGGGTCGTCAGAGCACGAAAAATGTGGCCTGAAGTGATGGAATGGGAGAGAGGGGAAGGGGGGAGAGAGGGGGGGACGGGGAGAGAGAGGGGGGACGAGGTGGGGGAGAGGAAGAGTCCAGTGAATGGCGAGGCACACCTGTGATGAGTGAGCAACCCCCCCCCCCTTCCCTCCACCCCTCGCCTACACAGGTGTGCTGCTGTTTATTCAGTCCCTTGCTGTGCCTTTCCCTCTTACACCTCTTCCCAGTTACAGCCCCGCTCCTGTACCAGGTAAGTCCACTACGGGCTCACCATAGCCCGTGCTACTTGCAACTTTTTCTTCCGAGTAGCTGAATCTAAAACCACAACCACCTCTTTCCACCCCCCACCGTCCCATCCCCCTCCGACAGAGAACCATCTACGCTACACCTTCGTGGTGTCTCAAGGACTCTAGGAATCCTTCAACACAGTTTTAAGGGCGA
>NW_025567644.1:0-10000 GCF_020424385.1 Procambarus clarkii | reverse complement strand
CACAGAAATCATCGATAGATAAGGGGTTGCAACTAGGAGGCTTGACATCTGCGAGGCACTACACACCAAAAAGTCAACACCAGCAATCTACAGCCAATTAATGCACAACCATATTCTACCCACCTCAAGACTCCGTACAAATATAGAAGCATCAAGAGGAAGTATGGGCCAATAGGCCCTTTGCAGTTACTTCCATTCTTCCCTCTCATTTATCCAATTAATACCCAATGTTCCGTGTTCTGTCTTGTGTTGGTCAAAAGTTTGTTCACCTCATCCAAAACTGTTGCAACATATCACCTCGCCCAAATGCGAGTATATAAGACAAGCTGTTTAAGTGTTAACATAAACAGTACGGCAGGCCTTGGTGGTTGGACTAGGCCAAAACAATGGAAACTCTTGGGTTGCAAGAGCAGGAAAAGTCCTAAACAGACGACATTTAAAAAACATGATTCTTGATAGAGAGGGTGATCATCCACACCCAAATTACACTCCTTCCGCGCCGTGGGAAGAGCCTACTTTCAAAATAGTAATAGAAAGTCTCCCAATGAAAAAGGCTGCCTAATGATCCGACAATCCTAAGGCGCATAATAGAAGAGCAAATGTATAGCATAGCAGTAGCAGGAGCCACCCACATCTTCACAGACGGATCGGTGGACACAGAAAATGAGTGTGCTGGCGCTGCTCTTTGCACGACCAGCGTACAGGCATATTGGAGACTGGGAGGACTAGTATCATCAACCCAAACTGAGCTGTTTGCCATACAACAGGCATTCGCATATGTGATTGCACAAAACTCAAAATGCAATCATACACACAGACTCAAAAGCTGCACTTCATACACTAGGACAAAAACAGTGGAAAGATAATGTGGAAATAATTACCACCATTTTGTATCTTGGAGCAGTTGCTAAAGGCAAAGGACTCAACATAACTTTAAACTGGATTCCATCCCATATTGGAATCCCATTAAATGAAAAAGCTGATGAAATTGCTAAATTGGCAACTCGTCATCCAGTGATACATAAAACAATTCAACCCAGCCTAGAGAACATAAAAAAACATCACCAAAAAACTCTCACATCTCAACAAAGCCTACCTGCACCAGAGAATAGCTGAAGGTTCGCCATCTGCAACATGGTATCTTCAGGCAACCAAATTAGAAAGGTTAAATATCCCAAAAGGAATCCACAGGGAAATAGCAGTTAGGCTATATAGACTACGTCTAGGTTACAGATGCAACTGGGAGATTGGTGAACCCCGACAGAGAAAGTGCATCTTCTGCCAAACTGTCACAGAAAAGCCATTACTTCACTATCTTCTGGAATGTGAAGCAACCAATGACCTTAGAAGAGCTTTAAGAGTTCCTGAATCATGCAGTGGCCACCCTGAAGCCATCAACACAGCCACTCTCCTGGTCAACAAAGGTGTCCAGCAGCTGGACACCCTCATAAAGACTGTGAAGCAGTTTCCTCCCCCGCGATAACAGCTTGATGGTTAAATGCAACCTCAGAATACTGAGAAAAAAAAATTGTACCACTTACGGGCTATTCATGCCCGTGCCACCTCTTGGGTGGCTTAATCTTTATCAATCATCAATCTATTAACATAAGTAAAACTTTGTTTAGTGTTTTCAGGTTACAGTTGTGTGTAAACTAAAGTCTTTGAAAATGTACTAAGTTATTACAAAACGCGTTCAAGCGTCGCGTCAGACTAGAAATAAAAATGAATTTTGAAGAACTGATTTTTCAATTACCATCAACAGTAAAAAGATAAAGAAAATTCGTATTAGAATTATTAATCTTACTTTTTCGGTCATATTTAACAACATATGTTTACAAGAAAGACTGCTACCAAAATATACTAATATATACACACACACAAACAAGACAATATACAAAACATATGTCAGTCGTAGAATACGCATCACCAGCATGAAATATCATCCTCGTAAAGCACTAAGCACTATTGTAAAAAGCCAAGATAAGAAAAAAGAAAAAGCCAGGCAAGAAGACCGGTGCCTGAATTAAAATAAATAAGCCACAAGTACAGGTTAAAGGAAGTTAATCTCACAACCTAATATGAGAGGGCCCAGAGGGGATATGATCACAATATACACAAATCTGCTCGGGGAATAGACAAGGTAGACAAAGTCAGCTTTAAATTAAAAGAATATCGGACAAAAAGACAGGTGGGAGCTGGAAATGCAAGTCTTAGAATCGTAATGAAACAGTGGTGCCCAGCAGTTCTATGGGTTCTACCAGAACATTAAGAGATAAACCTCAGAGTGTTAGGTAAGCATTACCACACTTTCCCCTTCCTCACCCCAAGCCCTTCCTGCAACTCTCCTGTGCTACTGTACCTATTTTAGCACTTCCCCTTACTGGCATAAAAGTAGGTTATTTCTTCCCTTCTTGGTCGACCCATCGCTGCTAACTCTCGCCCCACTCACACATTCCAGACCATTGTCAAACCCCTCCCGTCCCTTCCCACACCCCCTTCCAGACTAGTGTTAACACTTCCCTACCACACACATCTCACTGGCCAGTGTAAACAAAGCCACCCAACACCCTCCTCCCCACCCACACCCACGGGCCAGTGTCGCCACAACTCCCATATGGTAGAAATACCGCGACCTGCCATGTCTGTCGTGTCGTACAGGGACGTATAATTAGCATTCATTAACATCCGATGAAAATCTTCCCGACATAAAAGGTGTAGCACTAAGCATTGATATATACCGTAAGGAGATGTTTGTGTGTTGGTAATCAAGCAAGAGCTCGGCAACATGAAGATTTAGTGGTTAGAAAACATCTGAGATACACGTCCCTGGCACCCTTCCCAATACTCTGGTGGGAAATATACCATGTGTCAACTTTGTGAATGAACAAACATTACCTTGAACATTATATTGTAGAATACTGGCACTCTTCCGACCCCATGGGATGCGATATTCTCAACTCTGTAGGCCAAAATATTATGTGGACACTGAACACTATATAATTATAACTTGCATAAGCACTTTAATCTGTTTTGGAGTCTTCAGTAACATAGTACGTTATACTTGGCGTTACAGTACCAAAAAATACAAAACTCTCCCCTTTACCACATACTCTTCACCACAAACACGCAACCAAACACTCTCTACCAATATCACATCTTTTACCAAACTACACACACAAACGTACGCAAAAATTTCAATGGTCTCCTTGCAACGCAATGAAAATATTGGCGTCTGATATCCTATCCTTCCTAGACACGTCCCCCCCCCCTCCTCCCCCAGGTCCAGAGGAGGGAATAAGAAGGAAGATGGGGGAGGGAAGGCGACGCTGGCGGCCTGCCAACACTAGATTCTCGCCACTGGTCCATACCAGACCCGGCCAGGCACAGACCCACTTCCTTTGCTACAGACCAACGTCACTCTGGTCAGCGTCGCAGACAGGCATCCCTCTGGAAAGTACTCTAAAAGAATAATTGAGGCAAGATTAGTTTAACGGCTAGAGAAACCTCAATTCAAGTAAGTTTATTGAGACAAGAAAAAAAAATACATCTCAAAGGGATAGAGTAGCTTAGGCTACTTGTACCCCCAAGAAACCTCAAGTATGTAAACAAACGCCAACACTGTTTTAGGGAAGGGAAAATCATTCCTAATGAATCTACTAAAGACCTATGATAAAGTAATGAAAATAAGACAGGACAGTCAATACATGCGTCCTTGTCAACTGACAAAAAGGTTTTTACATAGTCCCGGATAATAGTTTACTACACAACTTTGAGAAGCAGGTGGGAACAACTGTTAAAGCAATGACATAATTGAGAGTACCTAACACACACCAGGTAGTCACAGCGACGAGTCTGAATGGCGTAAGGTAACAAGCGGAGTCCCTCAATGATCCGTTCTAGCACCCATACTATTGGAGGAAATAGGTAGGTTGGTATGTGCTCACCTAGTTGTGCTAGCAGGGGTTGAGCTGTGGCGCTTTGATCCTGCCCCTCAACTGTCAATCACCTGGTGTATAGAATCTGGCGCCTACTAGGCTCTATCAAATCTATATTTGAAACTGTGTATGGAGTCAGCCTCCACCACATCACTGTCTAATGCATTCCATTTATTAACTACTCTGACACTGAATTTTGTTCTGATGTATGTGTGGGTGTGGGGGGGAGAGCAGACGTACAAAATACTTCGGAGGCAAATAAGGTAATATTCACACAATGAATACCAATAAAGAGGGCATTGATGCAAGCTTGAGAAACAGATGAGCCAAAGATAATTTTTTTTAACAATAGTAGTAGGGAAATGGAAAATACTAAATATGCAAGTTGTAGCAGCAAATTCCATTCATAATTTCAAAACTGGATTTGTTAGAAAAATACGTCGAGAATCTTTGCATTTCATACCGGTTGCTGGAAAGGTGGGGGTTAAAGAGCTAAAGCTCGATCCAACAGACAAATAGACGGTTCCACACACTGGCCCTAGGATTTACCAGGCTGTCTGTCCTGGCGCTGTCTTCAGAAGGCCTGTCTAACACAGATCAAAACAGGAAGACATGATCGTCACTCCACCCCCTACAACAACAGATCGTATAAAGGCAATATAAAAAACTACGAGCATTAACATAAAATATGCTCGTAGTTTTTATATTGCCTTTATACGATCTGTTGTTGATTATATGCCTTGCATCTTCTTAATTTTTCTCCTAAACAATTACAAGGCCTAGATGTAGTACAGAATGATGCCATGCGCATCATCCTGGGTTGTCCTAGAACTGTCAGAATTGTTAACATGAGAAAGGAACTAAACTTACCTTCCATTTACGAAAGAATAGTTCTACTTAGTACTATGTTTTGCGCCAAAACTTTGAAAAATAATGGTCCCCCCAGCTCTATTCAAATTAAATTGAGATCCACTCTAAACAATTCTGACTGTTCCCTCAATCCGCCGCAAAAAGCTCCCTACAGTGTGTGGCTCAGTTGTTGTGTCTATAATCTCAGAAACTGAATGTATCTCTTACCCTGATAAAACTGTTCACTATATTCCCCCTTGGAAAGATGTGGAGGTCTCTCTGCATTATACTCCCATCAGTGTAAAACAAATGTATAACACTGACATTTTGAGATGTATAACATTAGAAGCTATTGACAGTCATCTTCAAATTCTCAAACCGACTGAATCCTATGCCTTTACTGATGGCTCTGTGCAGTTAGGCACTGGTTAGAACAGGTTGTGCATGTGCAGTGTATAAAGGGAATGAAATGATCATGACTAGTACACAGAGATTGAACAACTGGGCAAGCACGACACAGACCGAGCTATTGGGTATTTATCTAGCCACTGAATACCTTAAGCTCAATGGTGGTGGAGTTATTTCTGTGACTCTAAAAGTGCTCTGCAGTCCTTAAATAACCCATCACAATGTATGTCGGAAGTAGCTTGTAATATTAAATGGAATGTAATTTTGCCAATGATAATAATTCTTGTATAAAATTTGTGTGGATCCCATCCCATGTTGGAGTTGAAAAACATGACTTTGTAGATCAATTGGCCAATGAGGCTTGCAGGAAAGAAAACATTGATTATGATTTTGGACTATCTAATGCAGTTATTAGAAACATACAAATTAAAGAAATTAATTCAGATTTAGAAGAACTAAGAAATGCACAGAGACCTGAAAGCTGCAGTATTAAAAGTTATGACAAGTTCTGTAATAATAGGTATTTGTATGGTCAGCACAGTAACCGGACCAGGCAATGTGATGTAGTAATCGCGCGAATTCGCCTTGGCTATAGACACATCTGGCAGGTTAGTGAGGCTGAGCCACTACCAGAATATTCAGATTGTAAACTCTGTGATAAACCTTTAATGCATTCACTAGAACACTATATTGATGAATGTGAAACCGTAAAGGACTTTAGACCTCCTGGCCTATTGTACCACCAACTGTGTAACTATTTTATTGACTCAGGTGTTCTGGACGACATCCTAACAATTTACCAAAATTTGCTTGTCCATTTTAAAGAATGAAGAACAATTTCTACTTATATTCTAAGCTGTATCACTTATGAACCCATCCCTGCACTTGTGTGGCAGTGCACAATAGAAAGTTGTTTTCACATATCCACACATTAAAACATTGATTGTAACCGTGATATATATGTGCTTCAGCCTACAGTTTAGGCCTATTGTCTTATGTATGACCCTCTGTCCTGCGTGACAGTGAATACTAGCATTAACCTCAATTTAATAAGACTATCAAAATCCTCAGATTAGGCAAAATTGTAATTAATTTTGTCAATAAAGATGTTAATAATAATAATACTGTCCTCCACAATGAATGGCCGGGTAGTTCACTCCTGGACCACTAGGTGGCTTCACGCCCCCCATGCTGGAGGCGTTACAGCCCACAAGTGCACCTCTACACACCCAACGACCGGAAAGACGGCTCCCAGGATTTGGTCACTCCTGGGTTCCCCCCCCCCCATCTTCCCCACCTCCCTTCCCTCTAAACTGCTCGATTACCAGCCTTGAAAGCTTGGAGACCTCCCCCGACATGTGTGAGTGTATATATAGCTCCCTCCCCACCGGAGGAATACTGTGCCTTACACTGTTCACCGGTGATGCTCCAACTCTGCGCACGTCTCCTAACTCTACACCATCCCTCCCTCCCTCCCTCACTCTACCTACGCCACCATCCCTCCCTCACTCTACCTACGCCACCATCACACCACCCCTTGGTGGTGGTGTTATTGATGGTGGTGGTGGTGTTATTGATGGTGGTGGTGGTGTTATTGATGGTGGTGGTGGTGTTATTGATGGTGGTGGTGGTGGTGTTATTGATTGGTGGTGGTGGTGTTATTGATGGTGGTTGGTGTTATTGATGGTGGTGGTGGTGTTATTGATGGTGGTGGTGGTGTTATTGATGGTGGTGGTGGTGTTATTGATGGTGGTGGTGGTGTTATTGATGATGTTATTGATGGTGGTGGTGGTGTTATTGATGGTGATGGTGATGGTGGTGGTGTTATTGATGGTGGTGGTGGTGTTATTGATGGTGGTGGTGGTGTTATTGATGGTGGTGGTGGTGTTATTGATACTGGTGGTGGTGGTGTTATTGATGGTGGTGGTGGTGTTATTGATGGTGTTGATGTGGTGTTATTGATGGTGGTGGTGGTGTTATTGATGGTGGTGGTGTTGGTGTTATTGATGGTGGTGGTGTTATTGATACTGGTGGTGGTGTGTATTGATGGTGGTGGTGGTGTTATTGATGGTGTGGTGGTGGTGTTATTGATGGTGGTGGTGGTGTTATTGATGGTGGTGGTGGTGTTATTGATGGTGGTGGTGGTGTTATTGATGGTGTTGGTGGTGTTATTGATGGTGGTGGTGGTGTTATTGATGGTTTGGTGGTGGTGTTGGTGGTGGTGTTATTGTAGTGGTGGTGTTATTGATGGTGTTATTGATGGTGGTGGTGTATTGATGGTGTTGGTGTTATTGATGGTGGTGTTGGTGTTATTGATGGTGGTGGTGGTGTTATTGATGGTGGTGGTGGTGTTATTGATGGTGGTGGTGGTGTTATTGATGGTGGTGGTGGTGTTATTGATGGTGGTGGTGTTATTGATGGTGGTGGTGGTGTTATTGATGGTGATGGTGTTATTGATGGTGTTGGTGGTGTATTGATGGTGTAGTGGTGTTATTGATTGATGGTGTTGGTGTTATTGATGCTGGTGGTGGTGTTATTGATGGTGGTGGTGGTGTTATTGATGGTTGTGGTGGTGTTATTGATACTGGTGGTGGTGTTATTGATGGTGGTGGTGTTATTGATGGTGGTGGTGGTGTTATTGATGGTGTTGGTGATGTTATTGATGGTGGTGGTGTTATTGATGTTGTTGGTGGTGTTATTGATGGTGTTAGTGGTGTTATGATACTGGTGTTGGTGTTATTGATGGTGGTGGTGTTATTGATGGTGTGTGGTGGTGTTGTTATTGATGGTGGTAGTGGTGTTATTGATGGTGTGGTGGTGTTATTGATACTGGTGGTGTTATTGATGGTGGTCGTGGTGTTATTGATGGTGTTGATGTTATTGATGGTGGTGGTGTTATTGATGGTGTTGGTGGTGTTATTGATGGTGTTGGTGGTGTTATTGATGGTGGTGGTGGTGTTATTGATACTGTTGGTGGTGTTATTGATGGTGTTGGTGGTGGTATTGATACTGGTGGTGTTATTGATGGTGGTGGTGGTGTTATTGATACTGGTGGTGGTGATATTGATGATGTTATTGGTGGTAGTGATGGTGATGGTGGTGTTATTGATGGTGTTGGTGGTGTTATTGATACTGGTGGTGGTGTTATTGATGGTAGTGGTGGTGTTATTGATGGTGGGTAGTGTTATTGATGGTGTTGGTGGTGTTATTGATGGTGTTAGTGGTGTTATTGATACTGGTGGTGGTGATATTGATGGTGTTGGTGGTGTTAGTGATGGTGTTGGTGGTGTTATTGATGGTGTTGGTGGTGTTATTGATGGTGTTGGTGGTGTTATTGATGGTGTTAGTGGTGTTATTGATACTGGTGGTGGTGATATTGATGGTGTTGGTAGTGTTATTGATGGTGGTGGTGATATTGATGGTGTTGGTGGTGTTAGTGATGGTGTTGGTGGTGTTATTGATGGTGTTATTGATACTGGTGTTGGTGTTATTGATGGTGGTGGTGTTATTGATGGTGGTGATGGTGTTATTGATGGTGGGTGTTATTGATGGTGTGGTGTTATTGATACTGGTGTTGGTGGATGGTGTGTATTGATGGTGGTGGTGGTGTTATTGATGGTGTTGGTGGTGTTATTGATGATGGTGGTGGTGTTATTGATGGTGGTGGTGGTGTTATTGATGGTGGTGGTGGTGTTATTGATGGTGTTGGTGATGGTGGTAGTGGTGTTATTGATGGTGATGGTGTTATTGATGGTGGTGGTGGTGTTATTGATGGTGGTGATGGTGTTATTGATGGTGGTGGTGGTATTATTGATGGTGGTGATGGTGTTATTGATGGTGGTGATGGTGGTGTTATTGATGATGGTGGTGTTATTGATGGTGTTGGTGTTATTGATGGTGGTAGTGGTGTTATTGATGGTGATGGCGTTATTGATGGTGGTGATGGTGTTATTGATGGTGGTGGTGGTGTTATTGATGGTGGTGTTATTGATGGTGGTGGTGTTATTGATGGTGTTGGTGTTATTGATGGTGGTAGTGGTGGATGTTATTGATGGTGTGGTGTTATTGACGGTGTGATGGTGTTATTGATGGTGGTGGTGGTGTTATTGATGGTGTTGGTGGATGGTGGTGTTATTGATGGTGGATTGATGGTGGTGGTGGTGTTTTGATGATGGTGATGGTGTTATTGATGGTGGTGGTGGTGTTATTGATGGTGTGGTGTTATTGATGGTGGTGATGGTGTTATTGATGGTGTGTTATTGATGGTGTGGTGGTGTTATTGATGGTGGTGGTGTTAGAGGGTGTTATTAGATTATACAGGAAAGTAATGGGAGCGAAATTTATCCATTAACACGCGAGGAAACTAGGGGGGAAATTGAAGCACCCCCGGCGCTACCCCTTATACCCGCGACGCTGCGTGTTTTATACACCGTCTGCCACATCAAGATTTCTTCCCACAGCCCACAGTGGGGGACGGGTGGGGGAGGAAGGAGGTAGGCAGACAGGGCGGGAGGGAGAGACGTGAAGGCAGACAGGGAGGGAGAGATGAAGCCAGACAGGAAAGACGCCAAGAGGAATAGCAAGACAGGCGGATGGGGGGGGGGATGTGCAAGAGAAGAATGGAAGACCAGATTGCACTACACAACTCTACGCATTCCAAGCACAGCCAATTGGCTTGCAATTACACCGTGTTGTTAATTAATAAATTTACAAGAGACACAACCAATGTTTAACACAATTTACAATAGGCTAACACAGTCCCAGTTTGTAATTATATTGACCCCGAGTTTCATCGACCTTTCCCAAGA
>NW_025567643.1:0-18184 GCF_020424385.1 Procambarus clarkii | reverse complement strand
AAAGGAAAGAGGGAAACTGAGAATTTCAGATCATTAGATAAGATTCTAGAGAAAACCAGTGACTATGGATATGACTAGAAAGTATGATCATAAGAATAATTAATGGGCTGTATTATTAAAAACCAAACCTCAAACACCTACATTGGGGGGTTATTACTGGAGGTCAGTACGTCCAGGAATCAGTGTGGTTCGTTCACTAATTCTATTAATAATAATCTAATCCTATAATTAAGTTGAATATAATATTATTCATACAAAGAAGAACATGAATATGAGCATAATAATGAGTTACAGTAAATCACACATTATTTTGTACATTCTGAATGTATCAAATTGCAAAGTTATGAATAAAAAGAAATAAGCCTTAGCTGGTAATAGATTCCTTTAGATAACCCTGGCAGTCCTCTTAATCTCCAAGTCTGGTACACCGACGAATGACACGGTTAACATGGAGAAGACAGCATGAGGAATTCGTCTCTCGAGCTGCAAGATAAATGACTACCAGTAGCAATTGATTTAACTACTCAATACATATTCAAGATTATTGATATCTACAGATAGAATTCTAATCACCTGTTATTAGGTGTTGTCTTGCCGCGTGACGTGCAATCACCCTACCATTAATACACTTATAAATGATGCATCAAATAAAAGTAATTAACTGTGGGCACTGTGTAAGTATTAAGATTGCCGTAATTACGTATCTCAAATTCAGGTGAGCTTATCCTGGATTAATACGTTTCAAGTTGGCTGATCACGTGTCGTCAGGAACCAAGTCTAGGGGTCCCTTATTTAACACCAGCACTAGTTGAAGATATTATCTGCAAGGTCGTTCACGCCTCACAGTGGCGGCTTTCATCTGTGGATAGACACACGTGTCCTATTTGCTGGACAATGGCGTCTTTTGTGAGTACGGTAAGCGTGGCTTTGCCTCCTTCTGGCCTTGCACGTGTCCGCTTCCCAACACCGTCACCGACTGAGGATGGCGTCGCGTCCCTCCCCCCATGCCGAGTCGACGTTCATTACACAAATTATTGGCATGAACATTAATATTTCTCGCATTCGCGCTCGAAACTCTAAAGACTGGACGGGTTTATTATTTAGAGGAACGAAATATTATTATTTAACTATTTAAGAATAGTAAAGATACAAGGGAGAGGAATTAATGTCTCCCCATAGCATTCATTGATGACGCTACCTCTATCGTGAGGTAAACGTTTTGATTCTAAAGCTCTATTCGGCTTTTAGTTAGAGAACAATTCGTCTGCAATCAGTTGTCATACAGAATGCTTTAATTATGGAGAATTGTATTTAATTCTCACACAAATTGAATATAATGTGTTTTACTGTAAAGAAATCTGACGCAATACTGGCGTCAGATGACGTGAGAATTCTAGCCTAATGCACAGATGAATTATTAGTACAGGAGAATTCTACGAGTTGTTAATTTTGCTTACTACAATATTAATATGGTTAGTAATAAGTAATGAGAATACAACAATGCTGTATTCGATGTTGGAAATATCCAACATAACTCCGGGGGGGGGGGGGTTCCCAGGGTCGCAGTGTACTGTGTTGTACTGACCTATCCCGAAGTGATATTAAGATTAATACATTAGTATGTTAGTATGTTAGTACACACATAACGAACGTCCCGAGTTTATCAAGGACTTACAAGAATTTGAGTCTTGCTATTTACATGTCAACTGAAACATGTTGTTTGTAGCCTACACAATGTTTATAAAATTTAACTTTCCCAATTTAAACTAACAGAATCTACGGTTATGCGATATCTTGGGTCATAGTGACGTGTAATGTTTAGTTACGTGATATCACATCGTAGTATCATCATAGTTGTCTAAGTGGAAAGTGAAAGAAATTACTCTTGTTCAGAGTTGTAATAGGCTTGCAGTTTCCCTTAGTGGAAACATACATGAAATAATGAAACACGAAATGATTAAGTTATCGGTAATCAGGAACACTCTAAAGCTCACAATAAACTCAACAACTAGGGTCGCAGTGACATGTAATGGTGTATTACGTAGCTGCTGAATCGTAGGTAAACTCAGAATAAGTTCCTAAGAACTGATAACACTATTGTATGATTATACAGTAAAGTGTTATTAGTCATTCAAGATCAAGGAGACTATGACACTACAGTAAGGTCACTGTCTAGGGTCGCTGTGACTTGTAACTATTGAGTTACTAGACAATAACATCACGCAGCATCACGATCACCTCAAATTCAAATGAGGAAATTGAATTAATGTGCACTGCCGTGCAGTAGTCATGCTGACTGATGGTACAACTAATTTGCTAACTTGCTAAATAATAGAAAAGTAGAGAACTGAAAAGTTTATTCATTAAAATCAAGGAAAATTCTGAGTCGACAGTGAGATTAGTAGCTAGTCATTCTGACTTATGAGCCAATTAAATGGCAGCTCATAGGCTTGACACTGTAAACTGGTTAGGACGAAATCACCTTTACATGAATTTGAGTTTATTAAATCAGTCTCTATAAGTATAGTCAACTGTAATTAATGGTGAGTACAGATTAGGCTAGTACTCAGTTGACACTACTAAAGTCCCTAAGCCTACCTAAATAAATGGTTTGAATTTCTAACCTACCTAAGTAAGGGACTAAGCTAATTGTGAGCAAAGTGTACTCGAATTAACATGGTGAGCAGTATTAAGCTCATTAACAGGTCGAGTTATATTAAACTCTTGAACATGGTGAGCTACAGTGAGCTCGTCAGCAGTGCTGACAGGGTGAGCTACATTGAGCTCGTTAGCAGTGCTAACAGGGTGAGCTACATTGAGCTCGTCAGCAGTGCTGACAGGGTGAGTTACAGTGAACTCGTCAACAGTGTTGACAGGGTGAGCTACATTGAGCTCGTTAGCTAGTGCTAACAGGGTGAGTTGCATTGAACTCGTCAACAGTGTTGACAGGGTGAGCTACATTGAGCTCGTCAGCAGTGCTGACAGGGTGAGCTACATTGAGCTTGAATTAACGAGGTGGAGTTTTGTCATTCAGTTATCATGGCGAGCAATATTAAGCTCGTGCGCATGGTGAACGAGCACTCATATTATTACGTTAATTCTAAGGTGAGCTATGTTAAGCTCATGAAGCATGTTAATTAACAATGCTAATGTTTAACGATAATGCATTAAACATATTAGTTCTCTGAAAATTCACTTACATATTAGTAAGTGTGCAAGTTTGTTCGTGTTGCGTTCCTACACTAAATAAGCAGAAACGAAAGAAAAACAACTCAAACAATTAATGCAAGTATTTATCACTAACTCTTAGTGCAGAAAACATGGTATTAAGAAGGTTTTCTTGGCAAACCTTTAAGCGCAAGTATAGTGGACCAGTGGTTCTAGTGAATGTTATCACTAAATTCAGGAAATGCCTGTGGCATTAAGTGCTAGATTCTCTAGCCTAACATTATTAATTCCTAGGGAGTACTAGATTCTCTAGCCTAACATTACAATTTAACTAGGAAGACTGAGTGTGGTCAACTACTACTTGTCGAGAATAATTCTAGGTCTGCAGTGAATTCAATAGTTTGGTCGCTGTGACTTGTACTTGAGTACGAACCATTGGTTTTCACTGAGAGCTATGAAACATCTCAGCGAGTATCAATTGCACTACATTCAATCTGAGTTTATTACTCAGCTGCGTTTCTCCCTTTAGCTTGCTGCTGGAGAATCGATTTACTGCTGACTAATTTATCATTGGCAGGCTTAGGCTTGTTCACATTCAGAACTTTACCAGTAAGTAAGTAGCCTCCTGCAGATTGGAGCATATTCATTCCCAATCGTTTAACATGTCCAGTTATGAACTGGTAATAGTAGTCGGCTCCTACTAGTACATCTACATTGTTAAGGCGGTCAGACATTAACTTGTTGTCAGCCAAATTAATTTCACGTTCCTGTAGGAAGTGGGCTGTGTACCCCCAGACCCTTAATATGTAAGTCTAAAGGTATTTGATCTACAACAATGGCTTGGACAGCCTTGGCTTGACTACCTAGTCGTACAAGGGGTTGAACTACTGAGTATTCATGGGTTCCTCGATTTATCATGGACCCTGACAAGTTTAGTTTTACCTGTCCTATTGGTTGTAAATTAAGTGCCTCTGCTGCCCTTTGAGTAATGAAAGTTCTCTGGGAACCTTGATCAAATAGTCCACGTGTGGTGATCTTGGCTCCTCTGTTCTTTACTTGGAGTTGGGCAGTGGGCAAGGCAGCATCCACTTGAGATGCTTGTGAAGTTACGCTGTACACATCTCGCACCTTGCAGCACTGTACTGGTGTAGATTCTCTACGTCCTATTCTAGGATTGACATAATTAGTCCTAACTAATTTGCACAGTGCAGCATGATGCTTGCCCCTTCTACACCTATTGCAGGTGTTCAGTGGGGTGTCACAGCTGTTAACATTATGTGGTTTGAGACACCTAGTACATTTGTGTAACTGTTTGAGTCGTCTGACTCTTGTGTCTCTATTAGGATAATTAGTACATTTGTACAGAGAATGTTTTTGATTGCAAAACAAGCACATTCCCCATCCTACAGTTCGTTTAGGTGTTACCGGTTTAGGTAAAACAGTATTAGCAGGTGGTGATGGTTTTGCTGCTTGCATTTGTTTGTTATTTATTCTCTTGTGAGTACTTGGTGTACTCTGGGGAACCATTAACAGGCTCTTGGGAGTGCTCTTTGGACTATTAGGTCTCTTAGGAGCACCTGTGGAATTATTAGCAGTGTTCTTTGGACTATTAGGTCTCTTAGGAGCACCTGTGGGACTCTTAGGTCTCACCGATGAATCAGTGTTTGACTGATTTTGGTTACATGGATTATTAGCAGTGCTCTTTGGACTATTAAGTCTCTTAGGAGCACCTGTGGGACTCTTAGGTCTCACCGATGAATCAGTGTTTGACTGATTGTTGTCACATTGAGTATTAGCACCTTGGTTACCTAGTGACAGTGTCACTTTAGAAGTTTCAGGTAAGGAAACTGATGTAGGTACAGTTTTGGTGCATTCAGATTTAGCATTAATTGCTTGGTCTGCTGTATGATTGCTCATATTACGCAAACCTGTAAATATATCCTGCATTGACAGGGTATTACCATTCTGGCATACATATAATTTATTAAGTGTGTCACCAGACAATTTTCTTTGGATGATAATTTTAGTCATCCACTCAGTAGTTGGGTGATCCACCTCTTTACTGAAAGAATTTATCAGTGACTCAAGCTGAAAACTAAAGGCTTGTAAAGAGTCAACTGATTGCTCTGGTGAAGATAAATTTAATAATTGGTGTACAAGGTTTATAATGGTCTTCTCATTGTTAGCACTTGCTTTAGAAGGCTGTTGTGAGCAATTGTGACCATTACTTGTGTTGCTTAAGGCTTCTTGCTTAGCCTCAGCTTTGATTACAGCTTCGGCTGCTGCTGCAGCATTAGCTTCATCATTTTCTGGTTCAGATTCACTGATCATTGCAGCTTCACTTGTTTCATCGGCAGCTTCACTTGTTTCTCTGGGTTCTGGTGACAAGCTAGTTAATTCAGTAGCATTATGTATTGAACTTATAGAATCCAGGGAACATTGAGAAGAGTGGTCTGAAATTTGATCAGACTCTGTGAACAAATCATCACATGAAGCTGTATTAGATGAGAGGTTAGAAAATGAAGGTTGAACTTCAGTTGTTGATCCTGTATAGTGATCAGCATTGATTAGAGGATTCTCCTCGTCTTGATTTAGCTCAAGTATTTCATCTGAGCTGAGTGTTAGCTTGGATACAGGTCTATTAATGATCTGATCCACCCACTCGGGAATATCTTGTCTCGCAAGCACCGCCTTATATCGGTCTAAACTGGTTTGAACAGAATGTTCATAGTTATCGAGATCAGATTCTGTTAGACTTAAGTGGTCTGAGACAGTATGACCGGCCTGGAGTAAATTCCTGTGGGTCTCGATTACAGTCTTGATATAGTCATATTTTTGGCTGGCGATCCTTATGGAACTGGCTAGTCTATAGACGTCACCTGGGTCAGTTTCGACCCAGAAATGACATTTCATAAGTAGTTTCCTAAAGGACCTTGAAGAGCTGTCAAGAATCTTGCGTTCCTTTCTAAAGGATCCATTCTTGTGGTAAATTGAGCCTGATAGGGCTTATGTAGCTAGTGGTATAGCTATGTTGTCTGCTCCTTGATGCAGAGCAGGTATAATTATTGACAGCCTGATATTTCTTGAGGCTGGTTGTAATTTACCTCATTTAGAGGTTAGCTACCTACCTAATAATAAGCAACTAAGATTTGAGTGGTACCTTGGTCTCACTACAGGTGTTCCTCAGCTTAGCTCTTCTAAATCAGCCTCGGATGGGTAGTGGACTTACAGTAACGCTCAAAGACATACATAGAAATATGCAATAAAATAATTACACAATAAATGGTTAATCCCACCCTTGATAGGGTCAGCACAAAGGAATAATATATATCACAAACTAGCTCAAGCCTAGTCGTGAGAATTTCTACTTGAGAAACTACTACTATATTTAGTCAGTGTTGTGCCAATTTCAACACAATCACAGCCTAAATTGCTACCTACTAAAGGTTGGCAAAGATTATATTATGATGCAGTAATGTGCAAATAATTGTGCTGTGTTTTTGGTTTTTTTGTATTTTATATAATATACACTTGTGTAATTATGTGCATAAGAAATTAAATGAACACAAAGGAATTAATTGTGTTTGGCAAGTATTCTACTGCCGTAAATATTACCTAACTCCTGAATGTACTCCTAATTGTGGAATAAAATGTTATCAGGGTTAGTAATGATTAACTAGTATGAGATCAGTAATTTATATTAGTATACTGGATCCCTAAATGTTAATGATCCACTGACTTGAGTGAATCAGTGATTATAACATGGATTCAGGCTATAATGGACAGTCTGCTGACAGCCATATATTGAAACATTGGTATAGCCTAAATGGTTAACACTTAATTGGTGTTAGTGATTAATATAAGGTTATGAGCTGTTGCTCTTGGTGACCTAAAGATTCTACTTCAGTATGAAGTGTAGGTCTAAATGTTGTGGGTAATTAGTTATAACCCACTAAAGCTATGTATAAGGTAGCTGTTAGTGTGATCTAGGCAAACTGTTGTGTTACACTGTTAGTTGACACAATTAATTAAATAGTTAGTCTAGCTTCTATCACACAAGGATTAGTTATTAATGGTTAATAATTTAATTATAAATTTAATGCCTATCCGGTTCGATAAGGACCATAATGTGGGTTATTTGGGTTTGATTCTGATTAATTAATAATTAAAGTAGTAAATTAAATTACGAAGGACCACCCGCTTTTAAAGGAAAGAGGGAAACTGAGAATTTCAGATCATTAGATAAGATTCTAGAGAAAACCAGTGACTATGGATATGACTAGAAAGTATGATCATAAGAATAATTAATGGGCTGTATTATTAAAAACCAAACCTCAAACACCTACATTGGGGGGTTATTACTGGAGGTCAGTACGTCCAGGAATCAGTGTGGTTCGTTCACTAATTCTATTAATAATAATCTAATCCTATAATTAATGTTGAATATAATATTATTCATACAAAGAAGAACATGAATATGAGCATAATAATGAGTTACAGTAAATCACACATTATTTTGTACATTCTGAATGTATCAAATTGCAAAGTTATGAATAAAAAGAAATAAGCCTTAGCTGGTAATAGATTCCTTTAGATAACCCTGGCAGTCCTCTTAATCTCCAAGTCTGGTACACCGACGAATGACACGGTTAACATGGAGAAGACAGCATGAGGAATTCGTCTCTCGAGCTGCAAGATAAATGACTACCAGTAGCAATTGATTTAACTACTCAATACATATTCAAGATTATTGATATCTACAGATAGAATTCTAATCACCTGTTATTAGGTGTTGTCTTGCTGCGTGACGTGCAATCACCCTACCATTAATACACTTATAAATTATGCATCAAATAAAAGTACTTAACTGTGGGCACTGTGTAAGTATTAAGATTGCCGTAATTACGTATCTCAAATTCAGGTGAGCTTATCCTGGATTAATACGTTTCAAGTTGGCTGATCACGTGTCGTCAGGAACCAAGTCTAGGGGTCCCTTATTTAACACCAGCACTAGTTGAAGATATTATCTGCAAGGTCGTTCACGCCTCACAGTGGCGGCTTTCATCTGTGGATAGACACACGTGTCCTATTTGCTGGACAATGGCGTCTTTTGTGAGTACGGTAAGCGTGGCTTTGCCTCCTTCTGGCCTTGCACGTGTCCGCTTCCCAACACCGTCACCGACTGAGGATGGCGTCGCGTCCCTCCCCCCATGCCGAGTCGACGTTCATTACACAAATTATTGGCATGAACATTAATATTTCTCGCATTCGCGCTTGAAACTCTAAAGACTGGACGGGTTTATTATTTAGAGGAACGAAATATTATTATTTAACTATTTAAGAATAGTAAAGATACAAGGGAGAGGAATTAATGTCTCCCCATAGCATTCATTGATGACGCTACCTCTATCGTGAGGTAAACGTTTTGATTCTAAAGCTCTATTCGGCTTTTAGTTAGAGAACAATTCGTCTGCAATCAGTTGTCATACAGAATGCTTTAATTATGGAGAATTGTATTTAATTCTCACACAAATTGAATATAATGTGTTTTACTGTAAAGAAATCTGACGCAATACTGGCGTCAGATGACGTGAGAATTCTAGCCTAATGCACAGATGAATTATTAGTACAGGAGAATTCTACGAGTTGTTAATTTTACTTACTACAATATTAATATGGTTAGTAATAAGTAATGAGAATACAACAATGCTGTATTCGATGTTGGAAATATCCAACAATTTTGCCCATGAAACTGTGCTGCCATCGTGATCCAGGAATTGCGGAATAAGACGGGTTATACAATCCAAGCAAGTGACACCAAATCAGCTTAAAAAGTGGGTATCAAATCGTCTGGTTCAAATAACAGAAAAATTCGCGTTAAATTAGACAGCTGCTCCCACAATTCAGACCTTATCAGAGCCGCTGTCTCTAGTAAACACACTATTTATGTGAATGAATGTCTGACCAAGATCAGACAAAAATTCTTATTTACACTACGTGGAATCTGCAAAAATTCCCCGGCAATTAAACATTGTTTTGTGCGAGATGGTAAAATTATAGCTAGGAAGTCTGAATCTGGAAAAACGTATGTTATAACCACTGAGGCACACCTCAATTTTTTCCTGGTTGACTGTGGGATAACAGCTGAATAACTAGAAGTTATTTTATAGTCTCATCTAACTACCAAAGTGTACTTTAGCTTTGCCTTTCCTTTCAGAAGGTTCTATTTTTTTTAAATTGTCATCTCTGTTACTCTCTATTTTTCTTGTTTTTACTCTATTTTATATATACTCCTTACACCCTTATTCCATTATTCACTGGCTTTGCCAGTGCTCTCTAGTATAAACTCTATTATTCAATTTACCTGGGTGTATCTTTAATTAATCTACCTCATTTTTATCTTAGTGTAACTTTAGTAATTAAATATAGTGTAATTATATTATTTACTAGCTGTACCCTGCCACGCATTGCTGTAGCTCAGCAATGCAAATGCATGCGCATTGTTGAGCCACAGCAAACTTCCTTGTCCCCCTATCCTCCCCACCATTTCCCCCTACCCTGTTCCCTCGTCCTTTCCACCATCCCCCACTCCCCGTCCTCTCGTCCTCCTCACCATTTCTCAATCCTTACCATACCCAAAGCCCATATCCCCTTGTCCTCCCCACTCCCCCATTCTCACGTCCTCTCCACCATCCCCCACTCCACTGTCCCCTTGTCCTTGTAACCACCATTCTCCATTCCCCCCGTCCCTTCGTCCTCTTCACCATCCCACACTCCCCCATCCCCTCGTTCTCTCCACCATTACCCCCGTCCCCTCGTCCTACCCACCATCCCCCATTCTCATCCCCTCGTCCTCCCCATCATTCTGACTTTGGGTGCCGCAGCCACAATGGCTGGAGAATATATTCTAACACATAGGCCCTCTACCAGATATGTCCCCACCATTCCCCACTCCAGTCCCCTCGTCCTCCCCACTATTCACTACTCCCTCAAGATGTACAGTGACCACAACACAGCAGTTGCAACATCAGGATCTGCGGGTTGGTATAAGAATTCAACCAACTACGAACCACTTAGTTTGATGAAAGGAAGCAGTAGAGCAACAGAAGTACACTTTCATCGCATCACGCTTGGATACCCTTGTGCATGGGAAATAGGCTTACAGGTTCCAGAAGATGAGAGGAAATGTCAGAAATGCCCGACAGACCACTGGAACATTATCTAACACAGTGCACAGGTACAAACCATTAAGATTTCAACTTAGATTCAACAAAGCAGAAGAAGTTGTTAAACACATATGGCAAAATCTTACTGAAGCAATTATAAGAGTCATAAATACTCATACTCCGCCCAAGTAAAACAGAAACAAGCAACACTTAGTGGGCCAGCCAGAGGCTTAGGGCCCGCACAGGAATATCCCTGCAAAAAAAAAAAGAACAAAAATCCCTCCTTCGTCCAATGCTTTCTCAAATGATCTAATGTCCCCATCAGAAAAATTGGGAGCATCAAATGATCTGATGTTCCCATCACTGACAAATATGAATAACAGTTAAAAAAAACTTTTATTCATATGAAAAAAATAATTAATGATACTCATGAAATGAATGGTATGATAAAAAACACAGCTCAATTCCAATGCAATATCACACAAAATAATTAAATCAAAGTGAAATAAATCGAAATCTATGAAAATTCATTTTATCAATGCAATCAGAAAAATTGAAATGGAATTGTAACATATTTGTTATAGTGTGTGTTGCACTTGCATGCAACGGATGGTGCTGTTTAAAAAAAATGCATGATTTTACCTGTCACGGGTGTGGCATCTATACTTATACTCATGAAATGAATGGTATGATAAACAACACAGCTCAATTCCAACACAATGTCACATAAAATAATTAAATAAAAATGAAAATAGATTAAAATCTATGAAAATGTAATTTACCAATGCAATCAGAAACACTGAAAAGGAATCGTAACATATTTAGTAGAGCATGTGTTGCTCTTACGTGCAACAGATGGCACTCTTTTTTTTTAAGAATGTTTTACCTGTTACAGGTATCGCAGCTATATAGTAGGTATATAAATAAACACCTGTATTCGAATCGAACGTTGTGTCAAAATTTCAAAACAATCGGTGAAGAACTTTTGGAGATTACAGTGTATCTCTTGCGTTCAACAGATAGCACTGTTTAAAAAAAAAAAAAACACGTTTTTCCTGTCACAGTCGAGGCAGGGCGTTCTGGCTATTAGGTACGACATATATATATATATATATATATATATATATATATATATATATATATATATATATATATATATATATATATATATATATATATATATATATATATATATATATATATATATATATATATATGTCGTACCTAGTAGCCAAAACGCACTTCTCAGCCTACTATGCAAGGCCTAATTTGCCTAATAAGCCAAGTTTTCATGAATTAATTATTTTTCGACTACCTAACCTACCTAACCTAACCTAACCTAACTTTTTCGACTACCTAACCTAACCTAACCTATAAAGATAGGTTAGGTTAGGTTAGGTAGGGTTGGTTAGGTTCGATCATATATCTACGTTAATTTTAACTCCAATAAAAAAAAATTGACCTCATACATAATGAAATGGGTAGCTTTATCATTTCATAAGAAAAAATTAGAGAAAATATATTATTTCAGGAAAACTTGGCTTATTAGGCAAATTGGGCCTTGCATAGTAGGCTGAGAAGTGTGTTCTGGCTACTAGGTACGACATATATATATATATATATATATATATATATATATATATATATATATATATATATATATATATATATATATATATATATATATTATGACGATAATCTCTTTCAAGAGAGATTGAGCCTGCTCTTCCCTACATCATTACGTCAAAGTACAAGATACTATATAGAAGATACGTTCACCAGTATCGCCAAACGTTTTGCCCAGGAAGCAAATCGTAACCAGCACACCCCGACACCGGCCACAGCCCGTAAACAGCAAACTGCTCAGCCTGCCTGTTGCTAATTGGCTGGTGTCTCGTCGCACCTGCACTCCACCACCACCACAAGTCGACGTCTGGGCTGCAGCGCGGCAGTCTCGTCAGAATATCTTTGTGCTCCATGAAGTTGACATCTCTCGCTGGTAGACTTAGCATTGGCTTTCGTCTACCAAGGGAGGTGGCAGCTTGAAGCCAGTATTCCAGCACTCATATTATTTTATTTTGCTATCACTGTAACTTATTTGTCTTAGCGTAACTTTTAATTTGCCAGTGATTATTCATGTTACTTTGTTTGTTGACTTGTCCTGCATTTTATGAGATTACCTTTATTTATGTCTTGTTTTCTAGAGTAATTAAAATTTCATTGTTTATATACTTGTGTTTTGTGTGTCTTCCCATTACCTTATCACTGACGAAAGGACAAACTTTTCTCTTTTTTTGTGTGATGTGACGAGGCCCTGCCCCCAGCTTTTGAAACAGCCGAACACCAACGCTTTACCGTCACATTACGTGGGGGCCTGTCCTAGGAGCTTCAATCAGGTACTGGTGCCAAATAGTAAATTTGTGGTAAGAGTATTTGGCTTTGGTAACGTAGCTTTTCACTATTTTCAATATTCAATTTTATTTTCATATGGTGCTGTGTGTATTGTGCATTCCGAGAGTAGCATATGGTGAAGGCGAGACAACATTGGATTACGTGGTGACTGTAGGCCTCAGTCATTCTCTTAATTGGTCATCTCTCCCTCCGTGTTATTACTCGTGTTTACCATCTTTTGTCCCTAGGATATTTCTCATATTTTCGGCAGATCATCATATTGGTACCCTGGTACTGTGGTCTGTCCCCGGGTCAAGTGCACCTAATCTTCTGCAATCTGACAGTAGGAGGATAAAGAGGGCCATAGTTCCTCTCGCACGAACTTTAGTTCCTGAATTGGGACCTCAGCAGCAGTTCTCGTCACCAGTTGACACCTCGCACCCCTACACGTCAGTCAGAGATGATGATATTTACATTGGTAGGGAATTAGCCTTCTTTTTCAGAGCACAAAAGTTCGCTAATTCTGTAAGTATCATATTAATTTCAGTGGGAACAACTTGCTTATGTCCTATAGAGACTCGGCAAGGTATGCCTACATTCTTGGACTACCTATTTTACTTTTGAGGCTATTAACTGTTTCATTTGTTTTAGAAACTTGGTTTCGCTTGTTTAGTAGGATTTTCTTGCCCTTATCCTCTTACATGAGTACCGGGTACAAGATTTCCTGCGACCTTGATTTATTAATCATTTATCATCTTGAAATTAACATTAATTGTTAAAGATTCCACAGGATAGGTACCAGTTGCCACGTTGTCCTGTTTCTGACATTCACCATATCACAACAGTATATTCGTTGTGTATTTATTTGCTAATTTCACCATGTTTCGTCTCCAAGCTCTCCGTGCAGATCCAGCAGGTGCAATAGGGACCTTAAGTCATGCCAAGAGGACTGAATTACAAACTCTTGCACATGAGTATCAACTAGAAGTTCCCTACCAAGCCAACAAAAATGAAATACATAACCTGTTACTGGATCATCTCTTAGAGGAAGGTAAGATAGACTCTGAAACTCACGAAACTTACTTTATTGCAGATAAAACTGATTTGGCAACGATGAAACTCAAACTAGAGCTGGCCAAGATCGAACGCGAGCAGCAAAGGGAAGCAGCTGCTATGCAAAGGGAAGCCCTCGAGCAACAAAGGGAAGCAGCTGCTATACGAATGGAAGAAAAAGAACGTGAAATCGCCCTCAAGGAACGTGAAGCTGCCTTAAGGAAAGAAGAACAAGAACGTGAGATTGCAATACTCCGTGAGCAGGAACGAGTACAGCTTGAAACAAAACAACTCCAATTGGAGATGCAACACGAACATGACAAACAACGAGCAACTCTGGCTATGGAATGTCGTCAACGAGAATTCGCGTTGGAAAATTCACACCTCGCTCAACGCCAGCAAGCTACCGCCAATCTTCCCGTCAGTTTCAATATATCACATGCAAGTAAGTTAATGCCACCATTCGTAGAAACAGAAGTTGATGTGTTTTTCACCACCTTTGAAACCCTTCCTAATCAACTTAGTTGGCCTACCGACCAATGGGCAACCCTTCTCAGAGTACATCTTACAGGTAGAGCTGCAGTTACACTCAGTACTTTGGCGTCTGAGAATGACTACCAGACTCTGAAACAAGCAGTGTTGGACGCCTACCTTCTCTCCACCGAAAGTTATGGAAGGAAATTCCGTGACCACCTGAAGGCAAGTGTTGCGAACCCGGATCCAGCGTCCGAGCACGGAGCAGTGACGACCGCACCATCTGTGGGTCAGCTCCCGAAACCCCCTCCAAATGGACGACGACACCTGGTGAGGACGACGTATATTGGCCACAAGGGCCAGTTTCCAGTCCTGTGCAGCTCACAACACAGCCGCTGCTGACCTCTGGTGAGGTGGTGCTCAGACACCAGCGCCATCTATGGAGTGGATAGGTGGGCGTTTGTGTCTGAGCCTGTAAGTGAGGTGCCTTAGTGTGTCCCAGTTATTGATGACGTGTCTGTTTACAGAGCCGACCAGGGACTGCTGTGATGGAAGTTGAGTCAGTCTACCCAAGGCAGCCGTCTCCATACCTTGTGCTTTGCTGCAGCAGCTGTGAAGTCGTCCCCCGGAAGAACACTGTGGTGTTACCCTGCCAGTGGAGTGGCAGTAGAAGGATTACCCGGGAGCGACTGCTGGAGACGATTATCCACTGGGGTACTGAGGACAGGAGAGTGATTGGTGGTATCACACGAGGCTCCTGTCTAGGGCGTTATTCTAATATCGTTCGTGGAGTGGCCTGACCAGCGTTGCGGGTCCGGAACCTGACAGCAGACCTGCTGGATTTGTGGTTGACGGCCTCCACGGCGGTGCCCCCAGTGGACCTGTGTTTTTGGCTGACCTGTGGCCAGGGTAGGCTCAGCTTCCCAGAGGATTCGTTGTGAGGCCACGAAGAAGCACCGAGGATTTAGCACCGAGAGCCTGTGTCCAGAGTCTTCAGCAGAAGACTATTGTGTTTCCCCTGTACAGTGTTAATACCCCTCCCCCTGTGCACTCTTTTATATATTATTTATTTGGTGATGGGAACAATTATAGTCTTAAGTTCTTAACTTTCTTTCCCTACCCCCTTTAAGTTACTTGCGTCACGGATCACATCCCTTGAAAGCCACTACTGGCTTGGGGTCGGATACAACTTCCTCTAACAACATCAGAGTAAGAACCCCGTTGCGTCCCGAGAGGGCCGTAACAGCAAGTACCACTACCTTTCTCGAATTTGCTAATACCAAAAGGAGATATTTTATGAAATGGCTGGAAGCAGCACATGTCTCTACCTTTGCAGAACTCGTCAACCTCATGCTAGTTGAAGAATTCTTGAGGCGTGTGCCGCCCCCTGTCCGTCTATATTTAGAAGATAAAGAAGAAACCGACTACCTAAAGTGTGCTAAGTCGGCTGACACTTACAGCCTCTTCCACCAGCTGACACCAGAACCATCTTCCAGTAAGAAGTCGTGGTACAGTTACGAGAAAGTGAGTACCGATCAAGCTGGGTCGCAATTGTACTGTAAGTATTGTAGACTCTATGGACATACCATAGATGAATGTGGTAAGTCTCAATACAAAGGAAACACCGGATCACCTAAACCCAAACAGACTCCTCCTAAGTCCGGTAAGCCTGTGATGAATGTTGGTGTTCATGTTAATGATCTTTCTTTTTTCAGTAAACACCTGTATACTGGAACTGTCTCTACCAACGGTTCAAATCCGGAGGGACGTTTCAAACTGAAGATTTTGAGGGACACAGCAGCTCTACAATCGATTATTTTGAAGTCGGCTGTGCCCAATATCGCCTACACCGGAGAAACTGTCTTCATCACTGACCTCACTGCTACCACTCCTTATCCTCTCGCCAGAGTCCACCTGGATTGTCCCTTCGTGACCGGAGAAGTCCAAGTCGCCATCAGGGAAAAGCCTTTTCCCATGCCTGGAGTGCAACTTCTCCTGGGCAAAGACTTGGCAGAAGACCTGCAACCGACCAACCTGATCGTCATGGACAAACCCCAGGTGTGTACCTCTGTAATGGATAATCCCATCTTTGAGTATGTTCCAGCAAAGGTTCAAGAGAGTGATGAAGTTTCTCCTCCGGTTTTAGTGACCACCCGTGCACAAGCTGCACGAACACAGCCAGCTGACTCTACTGCTACCGCTATCCCTCAAGACCCTCAGAAACTACCCCCGAATCTGACCAAGTTGGAGTTCCGTAAGTTACAGAGGGAAGATCTTACCTTGACACCATTATTTTTCCAGGCTGAGACTCAACCTGACAGTATTCCTGGGTTCTTCCTAGAGAACGAGTTGCTCTACCGCAGATATAGACCCAGTAAATTGAAGGAGGAGGACAATTGGGCCAACGTCGAACAACTAGTGATTCCTGCCAGCCTGCGGCCCACTATTCTACACCTGGCCCACGGAGCACTCTCCCACTACGGATTTAGCAAGACTTACCATGGAATCCGTCAAGACTACTACTGGCCAGGTATGGTAAATAGCGACAAACAGTACGTCAAACAGTGTCATACATGTCAGATGGCAGGTAAACCGAACATCTTTATTCCCAGAGCACCACTGATTCCCATACAGGTGCCTGCGGAACCTTTCCACAGACTTATTATAGACTGTGTTGGTCCTTTACCTCGGACCAGTTCAGGTAACGCCTATATCTTAACCATCCTGTGTCCTACCACCAGTTTCCCCATAGCAGTTCCAGTACAGAACATTACGGCTGCTACGGTTGTGAAACACTTATTGAAGATCTTCACCCAGTATGGATTTCCAAGGGAGGTTCAGAGCGACTGTGGCACAAACTTCACCAGTGATCTCTTCAAGAGGACACTGGAAGAGTTCAACATCAAACAGGTATTGTCCAGCCCCAATCATCCTGCTTCACAGGGTTCTCTTGAGCGTAGTCATCAGACTATTAAAGCACTCCTGAAGAAGTTTTGTAATGAAACCTCTAAGGATAGGGATAAGCAAATAGACTTAATCATGTGTATATTTAGAAGTCTTCCCAATGAGTCTCTAGGAGTATCTTCTTATGAGATGCTCTACGGACGTAAGTGCCGTACTCCTCTCAAGGCTTTCAAAGACTCTCTACGTGATGCCACCTTCAGTGAGCATCATAATGTGCCCCAGTTTCTTCAAAACCTACAACACATTCTAGAGAGAGTCCACAGTTTTGACCAAGATAATCTATTGAAAGCACAGGAGAGGATGAAGACTCATTACGACCAGACCAGCAAAGTAAGGAAATTTAAGCCGGGAGACTTCGTACTTGCTTATTTCCCTA
The DNA here is from genome assembly GCF_020424385.1 of Procambarus clarkii. Classification (NCBI taxonomy): domain Eukaryota; kingdom Metazoa; phylum Arthropoda; class Malacostraca; order Decapoda; family Cambaridae; genus Procambarus; species Procambarus clarkii. The sequence goes on along the minus strand of NW_025567643.1, from coordinate 592 downwards.
TCCCAGGTTCTCCTTTACAAAACAGGTTTTCAGGACCCTACCGCATCAAGGAGTGCAGAAACAACCACAACTACGTTCTAGAGACTCCAGATAGGCGGCGGAAGACCCAGTTGTGCCACGTCAACCTCCTGAAGCTATATAACGGTACTCCTCCCACTGTCATGATTAATTACTCTTCCTTTAAAGAGCCATACATCCACAGTGAGACCTTCCCTGCTTCTCCTCCCGAAAGCACTGACAAGGAGTCAGTGCTTTCTAATTCGGAAATCCTAACTGATCTTCCCAATTATTTTCAGAACAATCATAGTGCACCTCTTGTCAAAATCTTCAAAGAACATAAAGAGTTGTTCCTAGACGATCCCCAAGAGTGTAATGTTACCCAGCACGACATCCAACTGCTCCCTGACACCCGGCCGATTCGTCAACCCTTCTATCGAATCAGCCCTAGCAAGAAGGAAGTCATTCATGCTGAAGTGCAGTACCTCTTGGATCATGGACTGGCTACACCTTGTGAGTCCCCCTGGGCCTCACCCTGTATCTTGGTGCCAAAACCCCTAGGTAAAGTAGCCACACCATTAATCATTTTAACCAG
>NW_025567642.1:10000-22630 GCF_020424385.1 Procambarus clarkii | reverse complement strand
TGGTAGCTTAAAGCCAATATTCCAGCACCTTACCTTTAATTTTGTATTGCACTTCTTGTTATTTTGTCTTAACGTAACTTTTCATTGTGTCATTTAATTATTCTTATTATTTTGATTGATTGATTTTATTATACAAATTTGTTTGTCCATTTTTTCATTTTTTGATTTATTTAACGTAATTAAAATTTCATTGTTAAAATTTACTTGTGTTTTGTGTGTCTTCTCCTTACCTTACCACAGACGAAGTTCCAGTTTTTCTATTTTTTTTTATAACTATGTGACGAGGCCATACCCCTAGCCTTAAACAGCCGAACACCAACGCGTTATCGTCACAAGTTATATGGGGGCCTGTCCTAGGAGCTTCACTCAGGTACTGGTGCCAAGTGGTAATTTATGGTAAGCGTATTTAACTTTGTTAACGTCGCTTTACTATTTTTCATATTCAATTTCATTTTTTATAAGGTGCGGTGTATTGTGCATTACGAGAGTAACATATGGTGAAGGTGAGACAACTTTGAATTACGTGGTGACTGTAGGCCTCAGTCATACTCTTAATTGGTCATCTCTCCCTCCGGGTTATTACTCGTGTTTACCATCTATGTCCCTTGAATATTTCTCATTTTTGACAGATCATCATATTGGTACCCTGGTACTGTGGTCTGCCCCGGGTCAAGAGTACCCAATCTTCTGCAATCTGACTGTAGGAGGACAAAGAGGGCCATAGTTCCTCTAGCTCGAACTTTAGTTGCTGAATTGGGACCTCAGCAGCAGTTCTCGTCACCAGTTGACACCTCGCACCCCTACACGTCAGTCAGAGATGATGATACATACAACGGTAGGGAATTAGCTTACTTTTCAGAGCACAAAAGTTCGCTAATTCTGTAAGTATCATATTAAATTCAGTAGGAAAACTTGCTTTATGTCCTATAGAGACTTGGCAAGGTATGCCTACATTCTTGGACTACCAATTTTACTTTTGAAGCATTTAACTGTTTCATTTGTTTTCGAAACTCTGTTTCATTTGTTAGTAGGATTTTCTTGCCCTTATCCTCTTACATGAGTACCGGGTACAAGATTTCTGCGCCCTTGATTTAATTTAATCATTTAACATCTTTTACTTAACTTTAATTGTTAAAGATCCCACAGGATAGGTACCAGTTGCCACGTTGTCCTGTTTCTGACATTCACTATTGAATATTCGTGTACCTTTATTTGCTAATTTCACCATGTTTCGTCTCCAAGCTTTCCGTACAAATCCAGCAGGTGAAATAGGGACTTTAAGTCGTGCCAAGAAGACTGAATTACAAACTCTTGCACATGAGTATCAATTAGAAGTTCCCTACCAAGCCAACAAAAATGACCTACACAACCTGTTGCTGGATTACTATTTAGAGCAAGGTAAGATAGACTCTGAAACTCATGAAACTTACTATATTGCAGAAAAAACTGATTTGGCAACGCTGAAACTCAAACTAGAGCTGGCCAAGATTTGAACGTGAGCAGCAAAGAGAAGCAGCTGCCATACGAAGGAAGAACGAGAAATCACCCTCAGAGAACGTGAAACTACTTTGAGGAGAGAGAACAAGAACGAGAAATCACCCTCAGAGAACGTGAAACTACTTTGAGGAGAAACGAACAAGAACGCGAGGCCGCTTTGAGGAGAGAAGAACACGAACGTGAGGTCGCAAAACTCCGTGAACGTGAACGAGTACAGCTTGAAACCAAACAACGCGAGTTGGAAATACAACGCGAACATGACAAGCAACAAGCGACTCTGGCTCTAGAGTGTCGTCAACGTGAAATCGCCTTGGAAACTTCACACTTCACTCAACGCCAGCAAGCTACTGCCAATCTTCCCGTCAGTTTTAATATATCACATGCAAGTAAGTTAATGCCATCCTTTGTAGAAGCAGAAGTTGATGTGTTTTTCACCACCTTTGAAACCCTTGCTAATCAACTCAGTTGGCCTGTCGACCAATGGGCCACACTTCTCAGAGTCCATCTTACAGGTAGAGCTGCAGTCACACTCAGTACTTTGGCGTCTGAGAATGACTACCACACTCTGAAACAAGCAGTGTTGGACGCCTACCTACTTTCCACCGAAAGTTATAGAAGGAAATTCCGTGACCACCTGAAGGCAAGTACCACTACCTTCCTCGAGTTTGCTAACACGAAACGGAGGTATTTCATGAAATGGCTGGAAGCAGCACATGTCTCTACTTTTACAGAACTCGTCAACCTGATGCTTGTTGAAGAATTCTTGAGGCGTGTGCCGCCTCCTGTCCGCCTCTACTTAGCAGATAAAGAAGAAACCGACTACCTGAAGTGTGCTAAGTCGGCTGACACTTACAGCCTCATCCACCGGCTGACACCCGAACCATCCTCCAGTAAGAAGTCGTGGTACAGTTACGAGAAGGTGAGCCCCGATCAAGCTGGTTCACAACTGTACTGCAAGTATTGTAGACTCTATGGACATACCATAGACAAGTGTGGTAAGTCTCAGTACAAGGGAACCACTGACCAACAAAAACCCAAACCAACTCCTCCTAAGTCCGGTAAGCCTGTGATGAATGTTGGTGTTGATGTTAATGATCTTTCTCTTTTCAGTAACCACCTGTATACTGGAACTGTCTCTGCCAACGGTTCAAATCCGGAGGGACGTTTCAAATTGAAGATCTTGAGGGACACAGCGGCTCTACAATCGATCATCTTGAAGTCGGCTGTGCCCAACATCACCTACACCGGAGAAACTGTCTTCATCACTGACCTCACTGCTACCACCCCATACCCTCTCGCCAGAGTCCACCTGGATTGTCCCTACGTGAACGGGGAAGTCCAAGTCGCCGTCAGGGAAAAGCCTTTTCCCATGCCTGGAGTGCAACTTCTCCTTGGCAACGACTTGGCAGAAGACCTGCAACCGACCAACCTGATCGTCATGGACAAACCCCAGGTGTGTAACTCTGTGCCAATAAACCCTATTCAAGAGTATGTTCCAGCAGAGGTTCAAGAGAGTGATGAAGTTTCTCCTCCGGTTCTCGTGACCACCCGTGCACAAGCCGCACGTCCACAGCCAGCTGATTCTACTGCTACCGCTGTCCCTCAAGACCCTCAGAAACTCCCCCCGCATCTGACCAAGTTGGAGTTCCGTAAGTTGCAGAGGGAAGATCTTACTTTAACACCATTGTTTTTCCAGGCTGAGACTCAACCCGACAGGTATTCCTGGGTTCTTCCTAGAGAACGACTTACTCTACCGCAGATATAGACCCAGTAAACTGAAGGAGGAGGACGATTGGGCCAACATCGAACAACTTGTGATTCCCACCAGCCTGCGGCCCACTATTCTACACATGGCCCACGGAGCACTCTCCCACTATGGCTTCAACAAGACTTACCATGGGATTCGTCAAGACTACTACTGGCCAGGTATGGTAAATAACGTCAAACAGTACGTAAAACGGTGTCATACATGTCAGATGGCAGGCAAACCGAACATCTCCATTCCCAGAGCGCCACTGATTCCCATACAGGTGCCTGCGGAACCTTTCCACAGACTCATAATAGACTGTGTTGGTCCTTTACCTCGGACCAGTTCAGGTAACGCCTACATCCTAACCATCCTGTGTCCTACCACCAGATTTCCCATAGCAGTTCCAGTGAAGAACATCACGGCTGCTACGGTTATCAAACATCTATTGAAGATCTTCACTCAATACGGATTTCCCAGGGAGATTCAAAGTGACTGTGGTACCAACTTCACCAGTGATCTCTTCAAAAGGACACTGGAGGAGTTCAACATCAAACAGGTATTGTCCAGCCCTATCATCCTGCTTCACAGGGTTCTCTTGAACGTAGTCATCAAACAATCAAAGCACTCTTGAAAAAGTTTTGTAGTGAAACCTCGAAGGATTGGGATAAGCAGATTGACCTTATAATGTGTATTTTCAGAAGTCTCCCCAATGAGTCCCTAGGAGTATCTCCTTATGAGATGCTCTACGGCCGTAAGTGCCGTACTCCCCTTAAGGCTTTCAAAGACTCTCTCCGAGATGCCACCTTCAGTGAGCATCAGAATGTGCCCCAGTTTCTTCAAAACCTTCAACACATTCTAGAGAGAGTCCACCGCTTTGCCCATGATAATCTATTGAAAGCCCAGGAGAAGATGAAAACTCATTACAACCAGACCAGCAAAGTACGAAAATTCAAGCCGGGAGACTTCATCCTTGCATATTTCCCTATCCCAGGTTCACCTTTACAAAACAGGTTTTCAGGACCCTACCGCGTCAAAGAGTGCAGGAATAATAACAACTACGTAATAGAGACTCCAGATAGGCGGCGGAAGACCCAGCTGTGCCACGTCAACCTCCTGAAGCAATATAATGGTACTCCTCCCACTGTCCTGACTAACTATTCCACCTTCACAGAACCCTACATCCACAGTGAGACCATCCCAGCTTCTCCTCCCGAAAGCACTGACAAGGAGTCAGCGCTTTCTAATTCCGAAATCCTTAATGATCTTCCCAAATGCTTTCAGGATAATAATCGTGCTCCTTTGCCCTATTCTAATTCCACTCTCACCTCGTCAGATAAGCCCTTCATCCTCCATGTCGACGCCAGTGGTACCGACGTGGGTGGTGTCATGATGCAGCAACGAGGCGAGAAGAATACACCTGTCAGCGACTACTGCTACAAGGAACTACGGAACAATTGGCAAGGAGCTACTCTTCCTCATCCTGAAGCTTCAGCACTTCACTCCACACCTGAAAAGTGCTCGGTCCACCATCAATACGGACCACACCACCCTACACCTCCTGCAGCACGCCCACTTCTCATCTCAACGTCTTCTACTATGGGCTTGCTACCTGCAGAAATTCAACCTGGAGACACGCTATACCAAGAGTCTGACAACATCTTAGCCAATGATCTCTCCAGAGTTTATAAAGTAGAAGCGACTCCATCCATTACTCCACCACATAACGACGTACTTCTTCCAGAACCGCAGGCTTCGGGGGAGAGTTGTGACGATAATCTCCTTCAAGAGATTGAGCCTGCTCTTCCCTCCACAATTACGTCGTTAAATTTATATAAAACTACTATGGAAGAAATGTCCAACAACGACAACAACACCAGCAAGGTTTGCCAGAGAGCAAAACGCATGCAGCCAGGGACACCTGTTCAGACTCAAACCGCGAAACTACCTGTCTTACTACCGGCTCCGCTGATTGGTCGCCGGTCTGGCTGCAACTGCACTCGCCCCCCCCCATACTACTTGATGTCTGGGGTCGCCACGACCTCAGACCTCAGAATATTCAGTGCTTTCGCAGTTACCACTCCTCCCGGCTAGACGTTAGCGTATACTGAGAGAGGTGGTAGCTTAAAGCCAATATTCCAGCACCTTACCTTTAATTTTGTATTGCACTTCTTGTTATTTTGTCTTAACGTAACTTTTCATTGTGTCATTTAATTATTCTTTTTATTTTGATTGATTGATTTTATTATACAAATTTGTTTGTCCATTTTTTCATTTTTTGATTTATTTAACGTAATTAAAATTTCATTGTTAAAATTTACTTGTTTTGTGTGTCTTCTCCTTACCTTACCACAGACGAAGTTCCAGTTTTTCTATTTTTTTTTATAACTATGTGACGAGGCCATACCCCTAGCCTTAAACAGCCGAACACCAACGCGTTACCGTCACACCAATAAAAAATGTTCCTCTACAAACACATAACGGAAATAACTTGACATCTTCCTGCTTCCCGAAAGTCGTGAGTGTGGACTCCCCCGTTTGGGCTGGTCCATGCTCAGCCTTTCTGGTAGGCGGCTCCTCACTCTGGGAGCTGTCCTCCGCCGCCAGCCGGTCAGTTGGCTCCAGGCGGTCGACAGAAGCGGATATGCTGCTCGTCCCGCCAGCTGTCTCTCTCATCTCTGTTCTCTTATTTAGGCTTTCCGCCTTATCAAAACATGCCTAATATATCACTAAACATCGGCTACGGTCACTGGACACACGACCAACTGTAGGTAATCACTATTAACTGGTTAAAATTGTGCTTACCTCAAAGTTGTCTATTCCTGGCCGATGCTCGCCAGGGCACTCACAAGTTGCCCAACAAAAATATTTCAAGACGGCTTCACAACTCTTCCTGCCGTCCAGGACTTGAGACCACAACGTTCCCAACTTGATTCCACAGCTGAAACGTTTGCACACTTCCTTCCTCTTGAAGGTATATCAAGTAGGGGTTCCTCTCTAACAGGAGCTCACACGGAGCGCAACTTCCCTCACAACTTCTGGTGCTCAAGTGAGCTCAAGCTCCTCTCAAGAGAGCCTCACACCTCCTGCAAACTCTCCACATCTCATGTCAAGTCATTTACTTATATTCTTGATCGCTGCCCATACTCTTAAACTATTTACCAAATCTAACCAATTATTTTACTTATGTATCTCCATGTCTATATTTCTTTGACCTCTTATTTAGTCAGGTCTTGCAGGATAACTCTCAAGGTAGACTCGTTTTTCCAGCTACCTGGGATCATAACACCTTGTCTCTCACACTGCCCCTTTATCTGTCACACTGCCACTCTTGTCTGTCACACTGTCCCTCTTGTGTGTCACACTGCCCCCTTGTCTGTCACCCTGCCCCTTTGTCAAACACAACCCTTATCTGTCACACTGCCCTCAAGCCTGTCTCACTCCCCTTATCTGTCACACTTCCCTCAAGCCTGTCACACTCCCCTCAAGCCTGTCATACTGCCTCCAAGTCTGTCACACCGCTCCCTAGCCTGTCAAACTGCCCCCTTGTCCATCACACTGCCCCCTTGTCTGTCACACCGCCCTCTTATCTGTCATGCTGCCCCTTTGTCTGTCACACTGCTTCTTGTCTGTCACACTATCCCCCCTTTTCTATCACATTGCCCCCTTGTCTGTCACACTGTCCCTTCTCTGTCACACTGCCCCCTTCTCTGTCACACTGTCCCTTCTCTGTCACACTGCCCCCTTCTCTGTCACACTGCCCCTTGTCTGTCACACTGTGCCTTCTCTGTCACACTGCCCCCTTCTCTGTCACACTGCCCCCTTCTCTGTCACACTGCCTCCCTTAGCTAACCACTGCCCCCTTGTCTGTCACACTTGTCGGAAATTTCCGACTCCCAGAGTACTAACCCTTGGCTCTGCAAGTTAAATACGTTGTGTCAAGAACTTAATTTTACTAACAATATAAATTTCAAATGAGGGAATGCCAAAAGCTTTCTAGAATCAAAGGTGGGCGGTTGTATCATCTACCTCGACCATTCAGCGGTTATTTCCTTACTTAACTCTTAATAAATCCAGTCTATAATTTGCTTTCATTTACATACATTATTTTAGATTGTAAATTAATTAAGCTTTTAGAGAAATAGGGTGTTTTTCCATCACAGTAAATTACTGCAGTAGTGAATGTTATCTCACTGCTGGCAAAATAATAGTCGCACAACACATTCAGCCCATATAAATGTGCTTTAAAACACAACAAACTTCTCGCCCAGCGTTAGGAACAATGGAAAACCGTTCTCTGTTCTTGGAGTAATAAATTAGGGCGTAAAATGACGTCACTACAGTCGCGTTTATGAACGAGTTAAATAAAACAACGTAACTATTTTTTGGACACTCGCCACGGTAGGGGAGAGAAGACGCCATTCTCTGTGCTCAACACTATCATGAGCAGGTCCCATCTGGAGCAAGCAAATTAGCATCTTTATATATTTAGGTCATTCGAAGTGCCACAACCCTCAGCCGTTGCTGCTATCTCCCCTCAATAAGGCAAATTGTATTCGGTCGTACTCAGTACTCAGTAGAGATGTTTTATAGCCATATTATATCTTCTGTGAGGTAACAGGTCGTTACGCCACATGGGATCTAAAATTCCATGATATGCATGGGTCCAGATAAGATGTTATATATATTTATTTGAGATCAACTGTGAGAATATTGATATTACGTGAGTTATATATTTTACCTTTGACAGAGAGGAGGTGATCAAGCGGGAGTCAGCCGCCTTAACTTGCTGTAACCAGGGACCAGACGCCACCGGCAAAGGAGACCATCATTTTGACTGACTCTCGAGACGTTCTCAATTTGTCTCATTCCCAAACCATCTAGACAGCTAAGCCACTGATTTCATTTACTAATCTTTGTAGTTAATCAATTAACGTTATGAGAAATTTCAAGTATTTTTATTTCCCATGTCGAATGTTGTGTAATATTTTACGGTTGATTTAACATTATTAAATCAACCCCCATAAATTTATTACGTGAATAGGGTAACACCCAGGAGGAATTGTAATTAAAACATACAGTCCACTTTTTACAGTCCATTATATACTATTGAATCATATTAGCTAAACAACAGCTGGTAAATACTCCACAACAATGCCCCTTTGTCTGTCACACTGCCACCTTGTCTGTCACACTGCCACCTTGTGTGTCACACTGCCACCTTGTCTGTCACACTGACACCTTGTGTGTCACACTGCCACCTTGTCTGTCACACTGCCACCTTGTGTGTCACACTGCCACCTTGTCTGTCACACTGCCACCTTGTCTGTCACACTGCCACCTTGTCTGTCACACTGCAACCTTGTCTGTCACACTGCAACCTTGTCTGTCACACTGCAACCTTGTCTGTCACACTGACACCTTGTCTGTCACACTGCCCCTTTGTATGTCACACTGCCACCTTGTCTGTTACACTGCCACCTTGTCTGTCACACTGCCACCTTGTCTCTCACTGCCCACTTGTCTGTCTGTCACACTGCCCATTTATCTGTCACTACCCCCTTGTCTGTCACACTGCCCCCTATTCTACTACACTGACCCATTATTATTGACGCTGACTCTATGTATGACACACTGACCTGTAATAACTGGTATTTTACATGTATTAATTTAAGATTTAATTTTATTAGCGATCATATCTTTTATCTGTATCTTTGCAGGAATACGTTCCTTTCCGAGGTGTATAACTGTAGGAAAGGAGAAGGTGAGTGACTCCACTGACCTCTATGTCACCCTCATCCTCTTTAAATGATAGTACGTTTTGCAACTATCTGGTCGATCGAACCAATATATAGTAATAGAGCTCAAGTAAGCCTCTTTTTCATATAATATATCACGGGCGGGTTAACAGCATTATGGGCCCCTGGGCTAAACATTGTGCTGGGGACCCTACGACAACCACTCACAGGAATAAAAGTAAATGGTCGATAATACTGAACATATATTTATTTTATTGGCACTTCAACAAAACTGGTGAAAAAAATAAAAAATACGCTGTTGAACCGCAACTAATCAACATGATAACCATTTGAACAATGTGCAAGAATTGAAAAATAATATTCAGTAAGCTACACAGATTAGACGGCACAACATAAAATTACTATGAACATATTATTATAACAACCATTTGCGGCATTTCTTTTCAGAGAATTGGTTTATTATTGGCTAGAAGTCAATAGTTTTCAGGATGTCATTTTCCATGCACATGAGGGAAAGCCAGTTCAAATGATGCTGCCACATTGTGCTACGAAAAAGATTTTGTATACGTTTCAGTCCTGAAAAAGAACGTTCTCCTGTACAGTTGGTCACCATCATGCACATGAACACTCCGAGTGAAATTACATCATTCGGGAATACAGATTTGAAATTATCTGAAATAATTTTCGTACAGTGCAGAGAGTCTTTCACAATTTTCATCAAGAGCCATGTTGTGCTCGAGATGCTCACATTCATTTGAAAGGTCATCATAATTCAGGTCTTTGTGATACAAATTAGCCAGGTGTTCACACTTTTTCTTTAGTGCATCTGAAACCATTGTTTTCAATTCACTGAAGAAAGAAAACAGATTTCCAATCTGTGAATGAGCCTCTGCACGTTATGTCAGTTGAAAGATTAGCGTGTCCAGAAAAGAGAGGAACGTTTCCACATTGAATTTTTCGGTTTTAATGAGAAGTACTTCTTCTGTTGATCCATCATATCTACTAAGACGCATAATTCGTTTTCAATCCCGGTTTTTCCATCATTGTAATCTGTATCTGGACACATACTTGTGGCTTTGAATTCATATTCACTAAATTTGTCTCTAGTTTCCTGAAGATGGGTTTTCATAGATTTTTCATAGAATACCTTGCCTTCATATTTTTTTACTCCAGCTGTTTTATACACTCTGAGTGAGTTTGAAAGGTTGCTATCATGATTCTGACATGATGAGGTCCCACTACGAATCCAATTATCTATTGTATTAATATCATTAATGTTCCATAGCCCCGGATCTGTCTCTTGAATTGCAAACTTCTTTACCGTTACAGATTTTGGTATCTCCTTTTGTAAAATGTCATGTCATCAGCAACAGGTAATGATGGTATTCTGCTGAAACTGGATGACTGGTAGCAGGAATGGATGTAGATGCAGATGCTATATCTGAAGGAACAGTACTAGTGACTGACATTGCAGGAGTGGATGCTGTATCTGAAGGAACAGCACTAGTGACTGACATTGCAGGAGTGGATGCTGTATCTGAAGGAACAGCACTAGTGACTGACATTGCAGGAGTGGATGCTGTATCTGAAGGAATGGTATGAGTGGCTGTCGTTGCACCTGTGTTGAGCAACGATGTTAATTTTGGAAGTTGTCCTATATTCATCTTCTCCTTTGCATCTCTCTTCCTCGTCTTTGCTCCACTCAAAACATTATGTTTCATTTCTGATGAAAGGGTTATTCACCTGAAAATATGTCTTAAATATATAGTATTTAGTCCCACACCAGGATGTAGGGTTATATTACATTAGTGTGCTTGCAACAAGATCTAAACATTTATGCGTTCTGCTTCCATAATGAACATATCCAATGCTTGTGGGGCCCTTATGAACAAGTGCCCATAGGACCCATGCGGTATGACGGTTCAGAAACATATATCATAAACAAAAAGTGTCCAGAAAAGAAACTTAAATATTCCTAGGCGAAGTATAGCACATATAATTAGTATATTTGGCCTCAGAAAGCGTGAATTAGGCCAAGGATGGTTAGATTAAGTTCTATTAGCAAAATAAATACAAGAATTACGGTTTGTCGAAATTCAGTGGTATAGAAGTCTACTTTCTGGTGGTCCATCACAACCTATGTGAACTACCAACCACATCGTCACTATAAGTACTTTCATTTTAGGAGTCTGGGCTGTTTCTACAGGGTCAGGAAAACATGATAACATGAACGTACCTCAAATATATGATACTATTACGTGAATTCATAGATGTTATAGTGCACAAACGTGGCTACAAACTGTCCTTATTTAGGAGACAGTTTAGATTATTACTTCAGTTGGCAGACTGGTGGAATTTATTTGCTGGTTTACATTCACTTACCGTGAGATGGGGGCGGGATTTAATGTAAGTTAATGAAATTCCGATTTCACAGGAAATATGGTAAACTGTAGAAATTAAAATGTTGACTTACTACTGTGAGTATGTCCTAATCATTCCTAAAGCCAACCTCTTGATTGACATGCTTATCTGGCAATGGGCTTGTGGTCGAATATCTGACCCAACGTAACTACAACCTAACCTAACCTAACCACACCCCCATAACATTGCCAGTGGAACAAACTCAGTCATGATTAATACATTAATTGTGGGAAATTCCAACATCAAATATAAAACCCTATAATTAGTTCTGCACCTCGCCACAAAATCTTTTACGTAATGAAATATTAAAATTCATCAGTCTCAGAACTGAAACCGAAATAAAATGAATCTACTAAATTAAATATATAGTAAATATAGATATGACATCAAACCCATTCGTACTTCCAAATCTCAAATATAAAAGGAACCGTTTCTGGACGTTTCCAGGGGAAGAGGGTAGGGCAGCAGCCAGTTCTCCAAGCAGCCCGTCCAGTCCAAAAGTGATTCCATGCCCCCGCCAAACCCCCTGTTTATGAGTGGAAAACGGTTTAAACACGACTCACAACCAATTTCGTTCGAACAATTCCGGAACAAGTGCTTCACAGACGAATTTTGTTCGAACCACAACGCTGTAAATGCTAACCAAACCTATGCATATATATATATATATTATATATATATATATATATATATATATATATATATATATATATATATATATATATATATATATATATATATATATATATATATATATATAATATATATATATATGTCGTACCTAGTAGCCAGAACTCACTTCTCAGCCTACTATTCAAGGCCCGATTTGCCTAATAAGCCAAGTTTTCATGAATTAATTGTTTTTCAACTACCTAACCTACCTAACCTAACCTAACTTTTTCGGCTACCTAACATAACCTAACTTTTTCGGCTACCTAACATAACCTAACCTATAGAGATAGGTTAGGTAGGGTTGGTTAGGTTCGGTCATATATCTACGTTAATTTTAACTCCAATAAAAAAAATTAACATCATACATAATGAAATGGGTAGCTTTATCATTTCATAAGAAAAAAATTTGAGAAAATATATTAATTCTGGAAAACTTGGCTTATTAGGCAAATCAGGCCTTGCATAGTAGGCTGAGAAGTGCGTTCTGGCTACTAGGTACGACATATATATATATATAATGACAATGTCAGACCA
>NW_025567642.1:0-7500 GCF_020424385.1 Procambarus clarkii | reverse complement strand
GAACAGATCTTACAATACTAGTTGATTTTATACCCGCACAGGGTCAGGTGATAATACAATAAAGGTGAAAACATGGGGGGATACATAAGGGATAAATATGAGGTGAAACATAGAGGCTGCAGAAGGCTTATTGGCCCATACGAGGCAGCTCCTATCTAAACACAAAGATTAATCCAGTGTAATTGGCCTATTATGTTGGACATTGTCTTCTGTGTTGGCATCGATATGTTCTTGTCTTGTCCTTACTCTCATGGTGGGTAGAGTAAATAGTTCCGTGATTTGGGTGTTCATGGTAGGTCGCTCTATTTTTACGTGAATTGCCTCAAGAATTTGTAATCTTCTTGCATCTTGGGTTTTGTCTATTATGCAGGTATTCTTGTTCAACATTTCTCTGGTTAGAGTAATGTCATGGGCTTGTCTCATGTGATTCCTAGGGGCACCAGATTGAAGATGGCATGTCAAACGCCTCGTCAGCTTGGTCGACGTCATACCTATGTACTTACATTGAAGGTTACATCCTTCGTGGGGGCAAGTGTACATGTATACAACGCTTAACTGCTGTAGAGGGTTCTCCTTCGGCTTCGGGCTGTTTTGATAAGGAGTTCAACTCCTTATCTGAACTGAATTCAAAGTAGTCCACGTAGCAGGACAAAACAAGGCATGGTACGAATTAGTATGGGAAGGAGGCGTGAGAGAGAGCGGTCATGGCGGGGACGGCGGTGAGGACCTCGAGATAGAGAGATGGGTCATAAGGCGCGGTAGTCACAATGAGAGATGGAGCCGTGCAAGGGGACGAGACGGTCACCACAGAGGGCTTGGTGCTCGACCCTTCCGCAGAAGTGAGAGGGGAGTGGAGAGGAGTAGTCCGTCCGGGCTCAATGTAGTGTTGGTTACAGAGCCCGGAAAATTCTGAAAACTTGGCTTATTAGGGAAATCGGGCCTTGCATAGTAGGCTGAGAAGTGCGTTCTGGCTACTAGGTACGACATATATATATATATATATATATATATATATATATTATATATATATATATATATATATATATATATATATATATATATATATATATATATATATATAATATATATATCTATATATATATATATATATATATATATATTATATGTCGTACCTACTAGCCAGAACACACTTCTCAGCCTACTATGCAAGACCCGATTTGCCTAATAAGCCAAGTTTTCATGAATTAACTGTTTCTCGACTACCTAACCTAACCTAACCTAACTTTTTCGGCTACCTAACCTAACCTATAAAGATAGGCTAGGTTAGGTTAGGTAGGGTTGGTTAGGTTCGGTCATATATCTACGTTAATTTTAACTCCAATAAAAAAAATTGACCTCATACATAATGAAATAGGTTGCTTTATCATTTCATAAGAAATTAATTTGAGAAAATATATTAATTCAAGAAAACTTGGCTTATTAGGCAAATCGGGCCTTGCATAGTAGGCCGAGCACGACGTTCTGGTTACTAGGTACAACATATATATATATATATATATAGATATATATATATATATATAATATATATATATCTATATATATATATATATATATTATATATATATATATATATATATATATGTCGTACCTAATAGCCAGAACGTACTTATCAGCCTACTATTCGAGGCCCGATTTGCCTAATAAGCCAAGTTTTCATGAATTAATGTTTTTTTCGACTACCTGACCTACCTAACCTAACCTAACCTAACTTTTCTGCTACCTAACCGAACCTAACCTATGAAGATAGGTTAGGTTAGGTTAGGTAGGGTTGGTTAGGTTCGGTCATATATCTACGTTAATTTTAACTCCATTAAAAAAAAATTGACCTCATACATAATGAAATGGGTAGCTTTATCATTTCGTAAGAAAAAAACTAGAGAAAACATATTAATTCATGAAAACTTGGCTTATTAGGCAAATCGGGCCTTGCATTGTAGGCTGATAAGTACGTTCTGGCTATTAGGTACGACATATATATATATATATATATATATATATATATATATATATATATATATATATATATATATATATATATATATATATAATATATATATATATATATATATATATATATATATATATATATATATATGTCGTACCTAGTAGCCAGAACTCACTTCTCAGCCTACTATTCAAGGCCCGATTTGCCTAATAAGCCAAGTTTTCCTGAAATAATATATTACTATAATTTTTTTCTTATGAAATGATAAACCAACCCTTTTCTCTATGTATGAGGTCAATTTTTTTTTTATTGGAGTTAAAATTAACGTAGATATATGACCGAACCTAACGAACCCTACCTAACCTAACCTAACCTATATTTATAGGTAAGGTTAGGTTAGGTAGCCAAAAAAGCTAGGTTAGGTTAGGTTAGGTAGGTTAGGTAGACGAAAAAAACATTAATTCATGAAAACTTGGCTTATTAGGCAAATCAGGCCTTGAATAGTAGGCTGAGAAGTGCGTTCTGGCTATTAGGTACGACATATATATATATTATATATATATATTATATATAATATATATATATAATATATATATATATATATATATATATATTATATATATATTTTATTAAATATGACCGAAAAAGTAAGATTAATAATTCTAACACGAATTTTCTCAATCTTTCGTACATTATGCTTCACTGTTGGAGGTAAATCAAAATCACTTCTCCAAAATTCATTTTTATTTCTAGTCTGACGCGACACGGCGCGTTTCGTAAACTTATTACATTTTCAAAGACTTCACAAATACACAACTGATTAGAACTTGCGTTTCCCTGATTTTATATCTACATTTGCGTGAGGTGGGAAGGGTGATGTGGCATTACATTTGAGTAAGGTGGGAAGGATGATCTTAGAGGATATAATAGGATTAAAAGTATCAACACAAGACAGAACACGAAACAATGGATATTGAATAGAAGTGTTTGTAGAAAGCCTATTGGTCCATATTTCTTGATGCTTCTATATTGGAGCGGAGTCTTGAGGTGGGTAGAATATAGTTGTGCAATAATTGGCTGTTGATTGCTGGTGTTGACTTCTTGATGTGTAGTGCCTCGCAAACGTCGAGCCGCCTGCTATCGCTGTATCTATCGATGATTTCTGTGGTGTTTACTAGGATTTCTCTGGCGATGGTTTGGTTATGGGAAGAGATTATATGTTCCTTAATGGAGCCCTGTTGTTTATGCCATCGTTAAACGCCTAGAAAGAGATGTTGTTGTCTTGCCTATATACTGGGTTTTTTGGAGCTTACAGTCCCCAAGTGGGCATTTGAAGGCATAGACGACGTTAGTCTCTTTTAAAGCGTTCTGTTTCGTGTCTGGAGAGTTTCTCATGAGTAGGCTGGCCGTTTTTCTGGTTTTATAGTAAATCGTCAGTTGTATCCTCTGATTTTTGTCTGTAGGGATAACGTTTCTATTAACAATATCTTTCAGGACCCTTTCCTCTGTTTTATGAGCTGTGGAAAAGAAGTTCCTGTAAAATAGTCTAATAGGGGGTATAGGTGTTGTGTTAGTTGTCTCTTCGGAGGTTGCATGGCTTTTCACTTTCTTCTTATGATGTCTTCGATGAAACCATTGGAGAAGCCGTTATTGACTAGAACCTGCCTTACCCTACAGAGTTCTTCGTCGACTTGCTTCCATTCTGAGCTGTGGCTGAGAGCACGGTCGACGTATGCGTTAACAACACTCCTCTTGTACCTGTCAGGGCAGTCGCTGTTGGCATTTAGGCACATTCCTATGTTTGTTTCCTTTGTGTAGACTGCAGTGTGGAAACCTCCGCCCTTTTCCATGACTGTTACATCTAGAAAAGGCAGCTTCCCATCCTTTCCGTCTCGTAAGTGAAACGCAGCACGGAACTCTGCTCAAATGCCTCCTTCAGCTCCTGCAGATGTCTGACATCAGGTACCTGTGTAAAAATGTCGTCAACATACCTGCAGTATATGGCCGGTTTCAAGTTCATGTCGACTAAGACTTTTTGCTCGATGGTACCCATGTAGAAGTTTGCAAACAGGACACCTAGGGGAGAACCCATAGCGACCCCATCTACTTGCTTATACATGTGCCCATCCGGGCTCAAGAAGGGTGCCTGATGGGTGGGGTCGCTATGGGTTCTCCCCTAGGTGTCCTGTTTGCAAACTTCTACATGGGTACCATCGAGCAAAAAGTCTTAGTCGACATGAACTTGAAACCGGTCATATACTGCAGGTATGTTGACGACATTTTACACAGGTACCTGATGTCAGACATCTGCAGGAGCTGAAGGAGGCATTTGAGCAGAGTTCCGTGCTGCGTTTCACTTACGAGACGGAAAAGGATGGGAAGCTGCCTTTTCTAGATGTAACAGTCATGGAAAAGGGCGGAGGTTTCCACACTGCAGTCTACACAAAGGAAACAAACATAGGAATGTGCCTAAATGCCAACAGCGACTGCCCTGACAGGTACAAGAGGAGTGTTGTTAACGCATACGTCGACCGTGCTCTCAGCCACAGCTCAGAATGGAAGCAAGTCGACGAAGAACTCTGTAGGGTAAGGCAGGTTCTAGTCAATAACGGCTTCTCCAATGGTTTCATTGAAGACATCATAAGAAGGAAAGTGAAAAGCCATGCAACCTCCGAAGAGACAACTAACACAACACCTATACCCCCTATTAGACTATTTTACAGGAACTTCTTTTCCACAGCTCATAAAACAGAGGAAAGGGTCCTGAAAGATATTGTTAATAGAAACGTTATCCCTACAGACAAAAATCAGAGGATACAACTGACGATTTACTATAAAACCAGAAAAACGGCCAGCCTACTCATGAGAAACTCTCCAGACACGAAACAGAACGCTTTAAAAGAGACTAACGTCGTCTATGCCTTCAAATGCCCACTTGGGGACTGTAAGCTCCAAAAAACCCAGTATATAGGCAAGACAACAACATCTCTTTCTAGGCGTTTAACGATGCATAAACAACAGGGCTCCATTAAGGAACATATAATCTCTTCCCATAACCAAACCATCGCCAGAGAAATCCTAGTAAACAACACAGAAATCATCGATAGATACAGCGATAGCAGGCGGCTCGACGTTTGCGAGGCACTACACATCAAGAAGTCAACACCAGCAATCAACAGCCAATTATTGCACAACTATATTCTACCCACCTCAAGACTCCGCTCCAATATAGAAGCATCAAGAAATATGGACCAATAGGCTTTCTACAAACACTTCTATTCAATATCCATTGTTTCGTGTTCTGTCTTGTGTTGATACTTTTAATACCCTATTAATATCCTCTAATGCCACATCATCCTTCCCACCTCACTCAAATGTAATGCCACATCACCCTTCCCACCTCACTCAAATGTAGATATAAAATCAGGGAAACGCAAGTTCTAATCAGTTGTGTATTTGTGAAGTCTTTGAAAATGTAATAAGTTTTACGAAACGCGCCCGTGTCGCGTCAGACTAGAAATAAAATGAATTTTGGAGAAGTGATTTTTGATTTACCTCCAACAGTGAAGCATAATGTACGAAAGATTGAGAAAATTCGTGTTAGAATTATTAATCTTACTTTTTCGGTCATATTTAATAAAATATGTCTACAGGAAAGACTGCTACCAAAATATACTATATATATATATATATATATATATATATATATATATATATATATATATATATATATATATATATATGTCGTACCTAATAGCCAGAACGCACTTCTCAGCCAACTATGCATGGCCCAATTGCCTAATAAGCCAAGTTTTCATGAATTAATGTTTTTTCGACTACCTAACCTACCTAACCTAACCTAACCTAACTTTTTCTGCTACTTAACCTAACCTAACCGATAGAGATCGGTTAGGTTAGGTTAGGTAAGGTTGGTTAGGTTCGGTCATATATCTACGTTAATTTTAACTCCAATAACAAAAAATTGACCTCATACATAATGAAATGGGTAGCTTTATCATTTCATGAGAAAAAAATTAGAAGAAATATATTAATTCAAGAAAATTGGCTTATTAGGCAAATCGGGCCTTGCATAGTAGGCTGAGAATGCGTTCTGGCTATTAGGTACGACATATATATATATATATATATATATATATATATATATATATATATATATATATATATATATATATATATATAATATATATATATATATATATATATATCTTATATATGTCGTACCTAGTAGCCAGAATGCACTTCTCAGCCTACTATGCAAGTCCCAATTTGCCTAATAAGCCAAGTTTTCCTGAATTAATATAGTTTCTCTAATTTTTTTCTTATGCAATGATAAAGCTACCCATTTCATTATGTAGAGGTCAATTTTTTTTTATTGGAGTTAAAGTTAACGTAGATATATGACCGAACCTAACCAACCCTACCTAACCTAACCTAACCTATCTTTATAGGTAGGTTAGGTTAGGTAGCCGAAAACGTTAGGTTAGGTTAGGTAGTCGAAAAAACATTAATTCATGAAAACTAGGCTTATTAGGCAAATCGGGCCTTGCATAGTAGGCTGAGAAGTGAGTTCTGGCTACTAGGTACAATATATATATATATATATATATATATATATCATATATCTATCTATATATATATATATATAATATATCTATATATATATATATATATATATATATATATATATATATAATATGTCGTAGCTAGTAGCCAGAATGCACTTCTCAGCCTACTATGCAAGGCCCGATTTGGCTAATAACCAAGTTTTCACGAATTAATGTTTTTTCGACTACCTAACCTAACCTAACCTAACTTTTTCGGCTACCTAACCTAACCTAACCTATAAAGATAGGTTAGGTTAGGTTAGGTAGGGTTGGTTAGGTTCGGTCATATATCTACGTTAATTTTAACTCTAATAAAATAAAATTGACCTCATACATAATGAAATGGCTAGTCTTTATCATTTCATAAGAAAAAAATTAGAGAAAATATATTAATTCAGGAAAACTTAGCTTATTAGGCAAATCGGGCCATGCATAGTAGGTTGAGAAGTGCGTTCTGGCTACTAGGTACGACATATATATATATTTATATATATATATATATATATATATATATATATAGATATATATATATATATATATATATATATATATATATATTAATATAATATGTCGTACCTAGTAGCCAGAACGCACTTCTCAGCCAATGCAAGGGCCCGATTTGCCTAATAAGCCAAGTTTTCCTGAATTATAATATTTTCTCTAATTTTTTTCTTATGAAATGATAAAGCTACTCATTTCATTATGTATGAGGTCATTTTTTTTTTATTGGAGTAAATTAACCTAGATATATGACCGAACCTAACCAACCCTACCTAACCTAACCTAACGTATCTTTATAGGTTAGGTTAGGTTAGGTAGCCGAAAAGTTAGGTTAGGTTAGGTTAGGTAGGTTAGGTAGTCGAAAAACAATTAATTCAAGAAAACTTGGCTTATTAGGCATATCGGGCC